>JAFFZH010015823.1:0-25000 GCA_018420115.1 Euura saliciscinereae | reverse complement strand
TTGGGAAAATTGAGAAAAAAAACACCCCGAAGAGTTCGAAGGAGGCTCGGAAAAATTTCAGACTTTTTTGACGTGAAAATAATTTCGAGGAATTCGAAACATTCGTAAATTAAATCCAAGTAATTCTAGAGGACTTCGAGGTACTTGGTGAAATCTCAGTGTCTTCATTCCAAGAAATTCGAAAAATTGGCGAATTCTTCCGATGAATGCCAAAACGTGAAAATCGTTCCGAAAAGTCCTAGGATTCTGAAAACTTTGGAAGAAATTCAAAACTACCCAAAGACTTTTGGAGGAAAGTCATTAAAATTGAGAGGATTTCTCAAATTACCATATATTCTTAAAGAATTGAAAAGAAACCACAGAATGACAAAAACTTTTAACGAATTTGAAAAAATTCACAGAATTTCAAAAATCAATTAGGTGCATTGAAAAATTTGAGAAAAATTCTGAAAACTATAAGGATTTCATAGATTTCACAGAATCGCGTAAAAAGTACTTTCATTGAAATTCATGTCGATGATTCGTTCCGGTACTAATCAAGTATTCACTAATTCATTTTCTGCTCTTTCCCTTCTTTCTCCTTCTCCCCGTCCACTGCGGGGGTGAGAAAACACGTCGAGGGAAATACCGCGGAATAACTTTGTTTGTGTTTGGTATTTTGATATCATCTTGTCGAAGACCTTTCCTCTAGCGAACTCCCAGGGGAGTTTTGGGGTTGCGAATACCGGTCTTAGGATCCCGCAGACCCGGAGCTGGAGCTGGAGCTGGAGCTTGAGGAGTGAAAATGCGAGGGCGATGAAAAGATTGAAAAAGTAAGAAGGCGAAAACGGATACAGGAAATATGACTTGTAGGATTTTCCGCGTCTAACCTGCCGGACACGTGATGCATTTGGGGGAGTCAATTGTTTTACCTTTCTTCATCACTCGACAGAAACTATTACCCTAATTTTCGTGGTTTCCTCGTAGCCGAGAGGATTTTTGAGGATACTTTTTTAATCCTATGTCTGTGATTCTCATTTTGAATTATCGTTTTTTTTTCTCCTTCTGCAATCATAAAATCCTCGAAATTGAAGGAACTGATCCGTGTGACAATGCGAGCCGATTTATACGCCAGCTTCAAAATGAATCATATTACATCCCCTCGGGCGGGTCAATTATCGCGGCACAGCCTGTGTGACGTTATATGAAATAAAGAAAGGAAAAAATAGTTTGGAGCTCAGGGTGTTCCTGTTGTTACTGGAATATTTCCACCCCACGAGACTCGGGATATTTTTAAGGGCGTAGGAAATGAATCTGCGTTCCTTAACGAAGCGATTTCTCCCGATGTCAAGAGCTTTTGATTCGGGATTATTTCATTTTTCATACTTTTGTATTATTTCACCATCTCCAAAAAGCTTTCAATTGTGATCTTTCTTTATATTCGAAAGCGAGGGAGACTCATCAGCCATCCTCTAATTTCCAGGAACTTGCAGAGCTTTTATAATTAGCACCAAATTCTCTTATACTACAATATTTCTTTACCTCTTTTTATCACCCGGTTACTTTTTTCGGCGCACAGATTGTAGCCATGTGGCTCGTGTTCCGGTTTTCTTGGAAAATAATAAACCTGTACCAGAGGACCAACAGGATGCTGCTGAAACAGGGAAAGGGCATTTACAGCCGTTGCAATATCAAACTGCGAAATACCATCACTGTTCGATTCATTTTTTTCATGTTTGTCAATCGACGATACATTTCTCAAACAAAAATATCGTGAAATTACACATGTAACCAAGCTTTTTCGTAGAACCGACAGTTTAATTCTTGATTTCACTGAACTTAAATGAAGAAACGCGAAAGCGTTGAATTTGGTTGAACAATGAGTCTTGTTTTAAATGAAGGTATGTATATGGGGTTGTCCACGTCAATTCAACCAACCTCCAGACCGCGACCTCTCCGATTTTCCCCGTGATTTTTTGTGTTCTTGTCCGTGCTTTGAAACATTTTTCTTAATTTTTTCAGATTTTTCGGACCAACCCTTTTTGAGTTATAATTTTTTTTAACTCAAAAAGAAGGACCATTTTTAAAAATCTGAAAAAATTCACAAAAATCCTCTGACTGACGTAGAACAGTCTCCCATTTACGAGAATGTGGAACAAATTTTCTTAATATTTTTTTTTCACGAATTGATTGATTTTTTTTTTTTAAGTAAACACTATACCCACGACTTTTATCCTTTCTAGATCTGCCAGCACTATTTTCGAATTATACGAATCGGAAGACATTGGTAGTCAACCGGTCAGTTACTAGAACAATTAGTTCCATCCAGTATTCACTTTGCTCCAAGGATAAAATGTGGAAAAAATTGGTGGTTTCAGCTCGTGCATGTTCATCGTTTCTGGGATATACACTTTGATTATCAATTCGTAAAAAAAATATTTAAAAAATTCGTTCCACATTCTCGCAAATGGGAGACTGTTCTACGTCAGTCAGAGGATTTTTGTGAATTTTTTCAGATTTTTAAAAATGGTCCTTCTTTTTGAGTTAAAAAAAAATTATAACTCAAAAAGGGTTGATCCGAAAAATCTGAAAAAATTCAGAAAAATGTTTCAGAGCACGGACAATAACACGAAAAATCACGGGGCAAATCGGAGAGGTCGCGGCTGGAGGTTGGTTGAATTGACGTGGACAGCCCCATATAGTCTTGAATAATTGATAGTGTATCAATTTGACTAGTATTTGGTTACAAAGTGTAGAAAAGATGAGTAGATGACCGGATGCTGAGAGGGAGGATTAATTTTTAAATGAATACCTCGTCCGGATACGGGGGGGGGGGGGGGGGGTCGTAATGGGGTGGGATTTAATATCTTCAATGGGCCCGTATCGCGGAGCTTATTTTTATAAGGTTTCCATCGTTAATTATCTGAAGCGTTAGAAATGGCAAAATATTCGTTCTACCAAGAAGTTAATATCACGGTAACGTATACGACGGGAAAATAATTCCACGAGCAACTATATTTTCAATCCTTTCAAAGTTCCCTCACACTAATTAATAAATAAAACATGAAAATTTAATCAGCTATATACTCGGTAAAATAACTCCGCGTATCATGTTACGAATTTTCTACTCGGTCAGAGGAATAAAGTTTCTTCGTTATGATTGTAGGTGAATAATATAAAATTATATTCATCAAAATGGCTCGGTATGAGTGAATACAGCCATACATTAATATTTTCCGAAAATTCGATGGTTTATTCGCTGAGGAATGAGCATTTTTAATTACATTAAAATTCTACATCATAGTTGAATGAATCTGTTCCTTTATGAGGCAGTCTGGCGTCAATCTACCGAGTCCTGAAGATCCTTCCCATCTGTGATTGAATTCTTGATTTTTTATATTATTTCTCTAGCTCTGAACAACTTTTCTGAATTTTTTCACATTTTTTGAATCAACACTCTTTGGGCTGTGACTTTTTTTTCATTGCTAAACAATTACAACCTTTTTTTTTCCAAATCCACGTTATTTAATGTTTCTTCGGCTGATCCTGAATTTCATTGAAAAAAAACGCTACTATCTGTATCATCATGAATTGAAATTTGAATTTGTAGGGTTTTGATGGAAATGGTTTTTAAACAATTTTCACGCACATGTATCAGCTTTGTCATTCAAATTTTCAATTATATGATGAAACATGTGTAATTATATATTTAATTATGTGTGAATGATGAATAGAAATCTGTCAAAATTACAATTTCAGCGATTGAATTATTTTTCACGTTTGTAAAAAGCTGAACTCTGGCAATCTGGAATCAAGTCTCTCGAGTCTCGGCATCAATCTTGAACTATGCTTGACATTACTCACCAGCGCATGTCGCGTCTACTTGAAAAAATTAAACGCCCTTAATACCCGCCCCTAATAATTTCCCAAGAGATTTGCCGACGGTTCTCACCGATAGGGAAAAGTCGGGGGGGTCTCCAGCCCGTTTCCAATATCCACAAAGTGTAGACCGTTATGAATGGAAACTCTCTCTATCAGAGATTATCTCGAGGTACCACACGAGAAAATATAATCACCCGATTGTGACACCGAGAATTTGAAATTTACGAGCCGATATCAAATCGGTACGTTTAAGATTTAAAAAAAAAAAAATTTCAAAGCTCTTATCCGCGTTTCACGACCCCTCTTCAGGGTCGTAAAGGCCTTCGCCACCATCCAAAAGGATCTTATACTCAAGATTCCCGTCACGCTGAAGGCTTAGTAGGTAAATGTAGTACACGAAGCTCCACGTAGACGTGTGTACCGAAGTTTTAAGCTGGGGATGGGGTAACTACCCTTCATCCTTCGATAATGTCGAACAGTTATAACGTCTTTGATAATTCCTGGTGAAGGAGCCCCGGGCTGAGCCCGATCCACGACTAGACGATGATGGAAGAGTGAAGACGGCCCTTTGCTGAGGTCCTGACTGTTTTCAACATCAACAGAAGAAAGGAGATCGGAAGGGGTCGAAAAGTCGACGAGCAGATTAACGCCTAAGCCTTGTTGAACAAAAAAAAGTACAGGAACCTAGCGTTATAAATAAACACAGGGTCCAGTCGAATGCTCGAAGCAAACGGTTCAAAAACAACAATTGGGTTTGAAGAGCTTTTGGCGATTTCACTACATGACAGGATCTTCACGAATTAGAATATGATCACGCGATACACTTCGGAGGTCGATGAAAATCCACGAATCCTCAGAGATTCAGCTTCAAAAGAAAAATGTACATGTTAAAGGACTCACATTTTTCGAAAGGTTTCACAGGTCTATAGATCACTCATCATTGATTGGTAGACTCAAGATTTTGACGTTTTTTTTCAAGCTTTCTATCATCGAAAGGCTTTCAAGATTTCAAAGGTGTCAGAAGACACTCCAGAAGTGTTCAGATTTCACAGTTTCTAGAAGATTAACTGAAAAATTTCGAATATTTCTAATAGACTCCAAATATTTGCACAAGATTAAAAAAATTTCCAAAAAGTCTAGAAAATGCTTTCGCATGATTCTATACTGAATTCGGAACGATTTTACAAGGTTCGCCAGCTCTAAAAATTGATTGACCATTCGGTATGAAATTATTGTTGTTACACGTGTCGGTGGGGGTCCGATGCGACGAAGATACGATATCACGCAGTTATATAGCGTCAAGATATTTCAATCAAATCACATCCCTAGCTGCACGCTGGCTCGACAATATCTCGCTGCGCAATTTCACGTTAAACTCTGAACGTTTGATTGCTGCAGCAGGTCAACGAGCCAAGATTAATCGGCGTGAGCGTTTCGCGATTTACGATTCAAATATCAGTAAAAATGATCAAATCACGACTTCCTTTTATGCTTCAATATATTCCATGCACTAGCGCATAATTTTTCGAATTCCAAAATGATTAAAAAAAAGTCTCTCTTCAAAGTAGATAGCTTCGATCCCTCGACCCCCATCTAAGAAAAAAGAAGCGTATCGACAGTGTGGAGGATCTCATATTGTCAAAAGTTGTAGCCGTTAGCGCTTGAAGAGTTGCCGAGGAAATTGGCTTTGTTTTTCCGAAAGAAAGTACTATTATCCTCCCTCATCGAAACAACCCATCCCACTTGGAATTTTTTTTATGAGATACATTATTTTATTCCCATATTGTTCGCTATTTTTCCCTCTTCAGACCATTACACGTATCCTTTTCCGAGTATCTTTCTTCGGACTTCGATACACAATTTTTTATCACAATTCCTGCGTTGTCTCAATATACAGAGAATTCCTACGTACCGGCTACCAGAACTTTCAAGAGGATACCTGAATCTAACCTGACGTCGGCGTGTGTGTGTGTGTGTACAGTATGTGACCATATGTATGTGATCAAATTTTTGTCGGGACGATATCTCGAGAATGATTGCACGAATTTTTACCAAATTCGGCTCAAGCGACGCAGCTTTCCCAAACTTAGAACTGATTGAATTTTGGCTCTGATCGATTTAGTACTTTCCAAATTATTCGAATGAAAAAAATTGAATTGGATGGAATTTGGTACCTACCACATGGTTTTTGGTTCGCTGATCATGAATCTGAAGTGAGATTTGAAAATTCGAAATGCCGAATTCAATTTGCTGGGAAAAACCTTGAAACATTCGGAATCCTATGAAAATTGGTACTCGAAGGTTAGATGAACTGCTGATCAAGAAACTGAGGTTAGATTTGCAAGAATCACAATAGCTGTGAACAAAATACTATGTAACAGAAACTTTGAAAGCTGGCTCATAGTCAGCTCAAACTCGTTTATTCTCGATCAATTTGGGAGCTCGAAGAATTCTTGTTCTTGTCAATCCTGCACGATAGGTGATGTGCTTTCCAAAATGTGCATCAACCCTTGAAGAGCTGTAGCATCGATAATAATTCACTGAGCACATTCGTCGAGCTCTAAAAATAATCGTTAAAGATGGCCTCAAGGTGAGTAAGCAGGAGAGAGAATCCATATTTTGATTTTTTTTGTTTGGATCCATGACGTCACAACCTAACTGTTTTTCTTTTCAATAATTTAACAGACTGAACAACTTTTGCTATTCAATAATTGCAACTGACCCGATGATTTTTCCACTTTTGAGAATTGAGCGAAGAACAATGCTAAAATGATTGCTAAGGAAATATTGAGAATTAGGATTTACCCCGTGATATTTTTGTCAAATCAAATACGTGACACAAAAAACTCTCCGTTGCAGATAATTAATTGTTTAGTTGTTTTGAGTGATGTATCAGATTATGAGATACGGAAAAAATACGAAAATCATTCGAAAAGTCATAACTATTGTTGATTGGAATTTTTCTTAGAAGATTTTCTTATTGGGACTTCGGAAAATTCAAACCTAATTTTTTAATGACAAATCAATTTCGATAATTCAGATTATTCAATTTCAACTAATTCTCATTGTCTCGTATAATCCTCATTGATTCAGTTGCTAATTCTTACTGATCCAATCATTCCTCATTAATTCGGACGGATTGAAATTATTTCATGAACCTATTCACACGTTAATTCAACGAGTTACTTTCCCCTCGGATTTAGGACTCGGAAAATCGTGTGGAAAATTGTCCCTTCATCTTCATTTAACGCTTCCCAGATGAACATTAAAAAGTGGTCTGATTTCAGTCCCATGAACACCTTAACTACGATCTACCGCTTAGCTATACTGATAATAAAACGAGTACTTGAACGTCGTGGATAGAAATGGCGTTACGATTGAATCGAAAAGGCTTCCTGCGTCCTAGCAGGAGGTAATTTCAATTTTTATCTTCTGTTAATTAAAAAGTAATTATCAGTTATACGTAACGTAATTCAGGTCGAAAGTATTGGATAGCGTAGCGCCGCGTTACCCTTGGGTAAAACTTTTGTCCTTTCCTAGAGAAACTAGGAAACTGTGAAAAGCTACGAGGTAGGACGAATTTTTAAGTGGCTTCAACGTCTGGAAGAGAAGACCGAGCCAGTCTATCTATATATAAAATTTGTCTAATGGTTTGAACGGCGAGTTATTCTCCTTTTTCTCTCCATCTCTTCCCTTCCTTCTCTTTATTTCCGCTACCTTTTCCCAGCCCCTGCCTGACTGCCTTCCTTCCTTGCAAGACACCCAACCATTCTCTCTGGTTCTATATGCCCCAGGTTAGCTCCTCTGTCTACTCTCTCTCTCTCTCCCGGGCTTCAACACAGTTTGAAAGAAAGTTCTTAAAATAAACGGCCAGAGGTTGCTTCTGCACCGCGGTCCAATGGCTCCGAACGATTTCTCCACTACGTCTCTTTAACGCCCCGAAACGGCGGACATCCGCGACAATACTCTTGAAAAACCTTTTTCCAAAAGTCACAAAGCCTCGCTCGAAGAGGAAAAAAAAACAATTCTGACAAAGTTAAAAAATGGGGACATTTTTTATTTTTCGATTTTCTAGTGTTTTAGACAACTTGTGAGGCTACGTTATGGTGTCCCTACTTGGTGATAACATACTCGACCCTCTCTGAAGCCGTGTTAATGTGAGGTCAGCCTTAAATTGCCCGCAAATATTTTTCTGCACAGGTTTTTACACATTTATAATCTGGGTCATGCACGTCCAACCATGGCGGCATATCCCTCATCTAAGCTTCAATGCTCGAAGCCGATGTACACTGTCTGGTCCCACGTGTCGAGGGAAAGAGGGAGACAGGCTTTAAGGGCAACAAAGCTGATCCGATAGAGTAAGATAGAGGCTATCTCCACCGGATCACCGTGTGCGAGGCACCAGGTACCGTGACAGGGTGCATGGCATCGAACAGGCGTACGGTAACGTATTGGCCATGCATGCTCCGGATTACGCTTCATTACTATGGAAGTCTCGGAGCGCCTAGGAAACCTACTGAACCGTCGGTACGTCCGTCGAACCGACGGGTCTGAGGTTTTTGGTGTCTCTCTACCCGTGGTGAACATTCATCTTCTAATTTATTCAAAACCGAAACCGGAAGACCTCGACCACGTGACGATATGGTTATGATTCATTCTGGCTAACTACCTTCGAAAAAGATGACATGATAGTCAATCCATGATGAGAGTACCTTAATTGAAGGATCATGTCGACGGCAATATGGAAGAATGTGTGATGTCTCAGATTGTGTCGGATGAACGTGACATGTTCTGTGTTTAAGCATAGGATATGTCACGTTCTTCTGGCATAATTTAAGATGAAACGTTCTCCCTCACTGCCATCGATGTGTTCTTCTCCGCTAACTACCTTCGAAAAACGATAACAGCATAGTCAATCCATGATGAGAGTACCTTAATTGGAGGATCATGTCCACGGCAGTATGGAAGAATGTGTGATATCTGAGATTGTGTCAGATGAACGTGACATGTTCTGTGTTTAAGCATAGGATATGTCACGTTCTTCTGGTACGATTTAAGATGGAACGTTCTTCCTTACTGCCGTCGATGTATTCTACTCACACGTAATCTGCCCTCACCTAAAAAAGAACCCTCAAGTTTGAGGGTAACCTCTGCATACGATCGTTACACTCGCAAGTGTAATTGGGAGTCCTCAACATTGATGAGAATTGTCAAAGATGATGGTCACATCCAACTGTAGTCGCGAGTCATACCCTTATCGTTGAGGGTAGCCACCAAATTCCAGGATATTGCTGCAGAGAAATAAACCCAGGTAGCACACTTATCGTAACGTTGATTATCATTGGGCGTATTTGAGGTCGTCGTGAGGTCGACGGGCATCCGCAAGTAAAAGTCTTTGATCGCAACTTTAACTTTTCGTTATTGTCTCTCGTTTGAGTATTCAGAGAACATCGGTGAACTTCTTTCCAGCGTATAGTCAACTATTGGTTTGACATGAGACAGTCAAGACGTTTTTCAGTCTACGTTGAGTCCATAAAGGGACAAAAGTGTGCTACCTGGGGAAGACACATTACATCTAACGCGGAAAGAAGTGGAGCATGCAGATTGGTGAACGTATGATCGTAGGCCTCCTCCTTCTCAGAGACATGCGTCTTGGTCTATTGATGGATCAACAATTTTCATGATCGTCAGAAATTGCGAGTCATATTAAAATTATATAATTTGAGAATGCATCATCAAAAAGGAAGTCCTCGACTATTTGTGAACAGTACATTTTACAGCAGCTCTCAAGGCTTTTTAGGTCACCGACAGATTTCCAATATATGCATACGTACAGCTATATATAGACACTGAGAAATCTTTCCATCGGAAATAACGAATCTTGAAATAATGATGGATGTTGAGTAGAAAATAATCGAACGATGCGTCATTCTGACTAATATATCTGTTACAGGTAATAAGATTTGAAGTAATCTGACAAAAGAACGGATAAAAAAGAATACGGAATACCTTATACACTCGTTGTTCTACCTTTTTTCGAGGAAGAAATAACTGAACACAGCTACAGCCCCTCAATTTTTTTCATAAACGCGTCTGTGTGTGTAATTTGATCCGTAGCTGTACATGCAGGCGCGCTCGTTTAACGAGTATCCTATAGACAACACGATAATATAGATCTGAAATAATGAGGACGTATTCAGCGAACAGGAACTCGGTAGCGAACGAGTATAGTATAGGGACATTGTGAACATAACAAAATCAAACAAAGTGAAAGTAATAAAAAAACAAGCCGACTATGAGCCAGCCTTCGAACTTCCCATTATACATTTTCTTTCCAGCTATTTTGAATTTTGAAAATCTGACCCGAGATTCGTGATCAGCGATTCAAAAATACTGATGGTACCAAATTTCGTTCGATCCGTTATTGAGATATCGTAATTTTTTACTGTATTTTTTTTTTTTTTAGAATTTTGTTATTTAAATAATTTTTGAAGAACTAAACCGATAAAAGCCAAATCTAATCAGTCCGAAATGTGAACGAGGCTGCGTAAACAAGAATTTCGCCAATAAATTTACGTTGATTCGACGGAATTAGTAAACAGAAGGAATGCTCTTTAAATTTCGAAACGTAAATATGAAAAGTATCGGCAAATCCTCGTCGGTGGACTCAAATGATTACGAAAAGGTCACGCCGAGGGAGAGAGACAGTGGCGTAACCAGGGGGGGGCCCAGGGGGCCCGGGCCCCCCCCAACCGCCGAACCGAATGACCTATACACTGATAAAGAGGGATATTCAAAATCATTGTCCGTCCTTTTTTTACGTTTCTATTGTACACATTTCTGCATCCTGGCCCCCCCCAAACATGTCTTCTAGTTACGCGCCTGGAGAGAGAGGACCTTTCCAGATAACTTTGGAACGTGAGACGTGTATAGTTCACGCAACACGTTCTGGAAATCGAGGTTCGGGCCTTCGTCACTTAACCGTAATTATTTTCGGCGTGATCGGAATATTTAGCCTCCCGAATAAAATAACCGGGGAGGCTGGTTCAGCCCGTTCAGAGATTGGCAACGGGCTAAAGATCACACAGGATCATCCAGGATCATCCCGAAACGTGGGATGAATTTTAAACTACCAACTAACCCACCGCGAATATGGGGCAGAATTTTTGTCGACAGATTTTGTTCTTCATTTTTCGTTTATCGCAAATTTAAATATCTATGCGCGTTGAACGAATTAAGGGAACCGGTACAGCGTGATTCAACAAATTCTCCATACTCCAAAAAATCATTAATATCTTATCCAAAGACACACGGTTAATTCGATTATGTCTCTTGACGTCTCATTTTCTTCGGACATCAATTCTTCGTCATGTAAATGAGGGAAACTTGGGAAAAAAGATCCTGTGATAAGTTATGGTCAGTTATCGAAATTTAGCGACAATCTATAGTCACTCCTTTGCTGATAACTTGGTCCAATATTTGTTTTTCCAATTTCCCTCGGTCACACGATGGAGGATTGCTCTCCGAAGAAAATGAGACGTCGCGAGGGGTGATTTTTGAAAAAGTCAATTTTTCGATGTGTAATGAACTTTGGGTATGATGTAAATGATTTTTGGAGTATGGACAATTTTTGGAATCACGCTGTACCGGTCCTCTCGATCCTCAACCATTCTACTATGGGCAAAATGTGACAAAAAGGCAGTATCGTAGATGGTCGAGAATATTGGCCCGCCATGACAGAGAAGGTTATTGCGTTTATAAGTCACAACGCAGTAACAGTGAAAGATAACCAGTCTTTTTACGAGTTACAGCCGGACGATGGAAATTGGTATCTGGACGGAATAATGCCGCCGATGGGGGGGAGGAAGAGGAAAGGAAAAGGAGAAAAACTGTTTCGAAAAAAAGCTATCGTTTGATAGGGGTCTTTTCATTCCGTCGGTCGGATCCACCGCTTTTGCATAATTTACTCAATTTATAATCATGGTACTGACGCCTTTGGGGTTACGAATTTCTATCTATTTACTCAACCGACGGTCACGTAGATTTTCCGAAGGCTGATGGCGTGATGCTGTAAATACCAAAAAGTCGGTTCGGGTGCCGTAAGGTCACGCGAATAAATTCCCATTCCTCTGTTTCCAGGGTCAAGGATGGGTCATTTCAATCATAGAAATATCGCAACCCTGTAAGCAAAGTGTAACATCTGAAAAAAAATAGCTTTCATGAATTTGCTGTCAGATGAAAAGAATCGAGATTTTTTTTGAGCTGTTACACTTTGATTCTGGGGGTCCGAAATACCATGGGCCGTACTTTCGGACAGCAAATGAATCGCTTCGAAGAAAGCTTTTTAGCCATTAGCTATTTCTTTCCCGAACAATAGCGGCTATCGACCAGCGACCAATTAGATTCCTAGAAAGAGCCATTGGCAGTATAGAGAATTCGCAGTCCATGTTCTGTATCTGTGATTGTAGAAGTAGAACAGATCCTCACGTACTTTGAGGTTATGCATGTGATCAATTTTTTATGTACAAAATAAAGAGATCGAGAAACCGGATTCCGATCAGGGAATTTTGTTTGGCAAGTCAGACCAGGTGATGACTCACTTGAAGAAGCCATAATTCACCCAAATCAAAGTCAAGTAAGGCTATGCTGGGATGTCTTATCACTTCAGGATACAATACTGATATGAGAATATGTTTCTTTTTTCATTCAATTTTTCTTCTACCTCCCTACTGAAAATTTGAAAATTTCCGGGTGGAAATCTATGGATGAACCTATATGGTTTTCCTATAAGAATTTGGGACTGGAAATCTACTGGGTTCCATGAATTTCCACAAATATCCAGGTAAACTCCTATGTGTATTGAAAATATGCAGGTGGATATTCAAAATAAAATTCAATACACATAGGATTTTACCTGGATGTTTATATGAATCCATGTTAAAATTCATAGAACCCAGTGGATTTACAGTTCCCCAATTCCTATAGAAAGATTATATAGGTTCATCCATAGATTTTCACCCGGAAATTTTCAGTAGGGCTCGCCCTGTGTGGCTTCAAACATGCTTTTTTCTTTGCTTGATTATGTATTCATCTTCTGTCCTATATATTTTGGTATTATTCCACCTTGTCCAACATTGTTATTGGCCTGGATGAATTATTATCAAGTATTATTGTCATACTTGATCCACATAGGGAGCACGTGGTTGTTTTCGAGAATTTTCCAGACGCAATTCCAGATTTTTTAAAACAAAAATTCCGGTCAAACCACTGAACCGATTTTCATGAAATTTGCACAGGATGCTGTTTATACCCCGACGATGTGCAAGTGACTTTGTGCGCCCGATCTCACTTCCGGGTTGGAAACGGCGGTCGCTAACTTCGTCAATTTTGAAGTTACAATAGCGGGTTTTGGAATACATGCAGTCTAATGGCTCCAAATCTAAATTCTTATAATTCTCGGGGATTTTGGATACTATATTCAAACAAACTTTCACTGTGCGATCGTGCCTCACGCAAAAAAGCGGTGAGCTTAATTTTGGCTGAAACGAACTGATCTCTCATAGAAACAAATTGGCCCTAACAATGGAATGAAATATTGATATCTCAAGAGCGTTTCAACTAATTTCAATTACAATTGCTAGCTGAAGGTTTTTCAGGTAGCTGATTACGAATCTCATAACAGATTTGCAAAATTGGAAAATTTGGATTGAAATTGGTTCCTGAATGGTTTTTGGGTCATTGATCACGAATTCGACGTTAAGCTCCCCAAACTCAAAGTGGATAATGGTATTGTTCGAACTGGTGAAGAGTTTGAACCTGGGAAATTCGAGGGCTGGCATATCAAGGTCAGCCCAAAACGCTTGTTGTTATTCCATCAGTCGCTATCACAATATTGAAATCACTTGAACAGTTCGAAATGAACAATTGTGAATCTATTGGGCAAAAGGTCGTATATTCACGGATACGATCCTCTTCATCTCGGTTTCGCATCTTTATTTCTGAAAATTTTGGAGTTTCTCACATTTTCATTTCTACAGAATGGAAAAAGTTGTGTTACCTTTGGGAATAAATTGACATGATTATTTTTCTCGCAATTAGAAGAGACTCAGAATTAGGAAACACGTCGAAAACTTTATCAGCGGAAACAACGGTTCATGAGTAATCCGTAAATTCATTGAAAATTCAAGCGCCACGACTATTTATCCACTCTGAATTCCGTTTTCGCGTATTCCGACTTCTTAGTTTTCTAATGAATACAAATATCTGATACCCTCTGTAATTATTTCAGAGTTAACTCGCTAAAGACTTCAAGATAAAGTTGCCAATATTTATAGGTAACAATGGCTTCCAAGTTTCGCGACCCAATTTTCCGTTCGTTATAACAACCCGAAAACAAATTTCTCCACGTCCATCGGTACCAGATGCTGCTTGTTGCTTCAAATTACAGAAATATTTCATCAAACTATCCGTCTGGGTGTAAATGAAAAACCGTTACCTACCAGAAGTTGGAAAATCTATCGATAGCCGTTTCAAATCGCCCTTCAATCTTACGATTTTATTGCAAAGAACTCATTTTCTCCCTCTATCGCCCCATCATTGGACGATGATGACATTTAACATTTAGTACGGTCTGTAATACCAGTTATATAGAGATTTCGAAATGTGCTTAGAGGCTGAAATTATTCGAGATAAAGCTTCTCAGCAACGAGCACCCATTGTCAACTGCTCCGAATAGAACGGGGTGAGCTTGCAAGCCCGCGAAATTAACGCCCTTTAGAGCGGGTAATAAAATCCTGAAGAAAATTACGAATCACTTTATGTCCAATTTTCTCAATTTTCTATCATTATCATTTTCTAAAATAACCATCAAAAAAGCGATCTAATCTTCGTGATTATTCGATTGGGTTTGAAAAATGGCCAGAAACGCTTTCCGATTCGCCGAAATTCTACCAATTTAGACGTACATCGATCCCGATTACAAATTGATCACAGAGAATTCCAAGAAATCACAAATATTACAAAAGATCACAATGATTACAAGAATTATATTAAGATTGCAGAAGGATTAAAATTAGGAGGGGTTACAAAAGATTAACCTCACGACGATTAGGATACATGACAAAATAAGGTGTTGGAATATTACATGAAAATTGTAAAAATTTCACTAGATTCCAGAAGATTACAATTCCGAAGATATTATGGAGATTATATGAAGCATAAAAATTACAGCAAGATGACAAAGATCACGTGAGATTACGAGAGATTGCAAAGTGAGGATTGGTTTCGAACAGATAACGCTAAATGGTGAGCTTGTTATACTGAATAGTGACGTCATAGCACACGACATTTGCAGAATTTTGCATCGATAATTTCAGATTGAAACATAACTTTCAAAATAAACGAATGCAAGAGAGTGTCGTAATTTCTTTGGGTGTTTGAATTATTTGTTGGGCCAATTGAGAACCCAATTTAATCCGTTTTAATTGTGCGAGTTTAGATATTGGGTGAGTGACGATGTTAATCAGGTAATGGGATAATGGTTGATTACCATAATTATTAAAAGGAGTTCAAAAGCTAAGATTTGCTCAGAACCCAAAGTTTGACTCTGCCTCGATTTACTTTCAGCAAATTTGAATAGGGTAGAAGCAAGGATTCTGTCACTCCCATTTCAGGATTCAACACGTTCATGCTCAACGATCATGTTTGCTGAATTCATGCATGCACAGCGTCCTAAAGTGGCCGTTAATTTCTAAATGGCAATCGATAAATGATATCAATAACGCGGAGCTTTGGAGTGGGCGCGAATAGTGCAATCAATTTTCGATGAGCAAATTCCGATTGGATATATTCGCATCCCAAAGACAAATATTTTAGCCTTCGCTTCGAGTTTTCGGACGAGGCAAAAATATCTATCGAGTCTCTGAATACAAAGGAAAAAATTGCTGTTCAAATTATTGCTGGTACTAGTCCGTACCATCCGCAGTTCTCGGATCCAGTAATTGAATTTTCATAGTCAATGACTAGGTCGAAACTTTGACATCCTGTAAACCCGTCCAACCCCAGAACAATTTCGCGACTGACGGAATTCAATATTCACGGACGACGGAAATTCGATCCAATAACGAGAAACGTACTTTTTAGCTTCCCACATCTGATGTTTGTCGTTATCATATACCTGGTACAGCAATTATACACAGTATTGGAAATAATTTCTCTTTCTGTTGATTGTTTTTCCTCTGTTATTGCTTTTTGCGTAGAAAATAACAATGATTGGAATTGTTGATCAGGCCCTGGTCAAGCTTGTTCAACTAGACATGTTGACATGTTGAATAGACGGTTAAAAAACGTTGAATTGCGATGATATCATTGATATGCGAGGAGACAAGGATTTCTTACGGAAAATGACACAAATCCTGCCAAGATTGCCATGATTGTTCCTGTTATGTTGACAGTGCAAGCAATAAATGACTGGTTTGGAAGCCTATAAAATTGACAGAAATATTTCTTTGGACTTGAAGAGGATTCATAAACTCAAATTATTACTCGCAAGACAAAATTGTTTATAGAACTCCGCTACGTTGCCCATTTTTTTGTTCTTTTTCCGTGAAACATGCCTGGGCTGACGTATCAATCGAAATATCTAAAAAGTGTCGAAACACAAATTATACAAAAACATATCTATATACTCAGTCAATAATGTCTTCTTTGCTGAGTGAAAAGTTACACCGTGCATGAGGCGCGCTGAAGGAAACACTAAACACTCGAATATTTTAATACCACGAACCACTTTCCCAGCTTCACTAATCGCTGACTCACACCCTGTAAATATTGAATGTGCTGAAGACGTCTGGAGCTCAAATTTACTACGGTTCACTCTCGACTAGATATCTTATCGGTTCCTCGAGCTAACGCAGAGTGAACACTCTCAGCACGTCTTCGGTGATGTTGCCTCACCTCATGCTAATGTATTTTTTCACAAAGAAGGTAAAACCGTGAAGAAAAATCTATTGGATATTTGATTGGTATTTGTTTACTCGAAATAAAAGGTCGGAGATCCACTTCATCGGTCATGAGCGGTGAACCGATTCATAGGATTTGAGATTCTGATCCTGGTTTTCTTAGAAACACGAGACGTTGGACCCCATCAGCATTCTTTGAGAAAAAAGTGAACTTTTCTAAAATCGAATCATGACCTAGGAAACTATATTTAAATGTTAAACGTTTCGAAATTCAGACACTTTGGTAGGTACGTGTTTTTTCCTTTTCCTAGAAAGTCAAAAAACCTGTAACTTTGAACTTTTCTCAAAATCCTTGTCAGATGTAAATCTAAGAAAGATTGAAAAAACATGTTCAAAATCTATCAATCATCTGAAGCTCGTATTTTCAATCTCTAGTCCATTTCCAAAAGTTAGACTCTTGATGGGAACCAACAGAGCCACTTATGCAACAGATATGGTTGATTGATTGGAAATTCATTGGGACGAGCGAATAGTGGAGGAAGCTAGGCGTGTGCTGTACCATACGAGAAAAGTGGGGTCCTCGTGACCCATCGTGAGCATTGAATGAATCTTGTATGTGTCCACCACTCAGCAGATTGGTACACTAAAGTCTACTGAAATATGCCAGACTGGCTTACATCCGGGTTGCGCAAGCCCAAAGCACACAAACCGAGGAGTTATACCGTACCCAGAGGAAGCTCTAGCGCCAAGACCGGGTCCAGGGTTAGGGTGCCAAAGGCCAAGCCGTGTAGGCAGCCTCCACTCTTAACTCGCCACGCTTACCTCAAGATCCGACGAGGCTATCGCCTAGAATCGTAAAAAATGCCACGACCTAAGGATATACGGCCTGTGGCGAAGATGGCTACAGTGGTAAAACGGACGCGTTGCGTTCTATCGAAGAGTGATGAAATGAAATAAAAATTTACTCTCTTTTAGGTCGCACATCCCAATTGTCTTATGCTCTATCGATACACCCCATCAAATTTATCCTTTTGCAAAGACAGATTTTGGAACAAAGTTTCACTCTCCATTGCCCATAGAAAAAATTATCTGCCAACATGAGAATCCTTTTTTTTTTGTATATTGTTTGAGATTAAAAACAGAGTTTTAACTCCAGGTAGTGCACTACGAACTAGGTTCTGGTGATTTTGGCACTCGAGATAAGTGCAATGTCAATGATCACACTGTGCCAAATTGGCTAGTTTTCGGGACACTCTCTCACATTCAGAAACCATTAGAAGATTGAGTATCATAAGTACATACTTTAAACATTGGCCACACAAA
Organism: Euura saliciscinereae; assembly: GCA_018420115.1. Lineage (NCBI taxonomy): Eukaryota > Metazoa > Arthropoda > Insecta > Hymenoptera > Tenthredinidae > Euura > Euura saliciscinereae. Next base: position 6,857 of record JAFFZH010015823.1, on the reverse strand, counting down.
GAAAGAATAATGATAATCGATTGGATGACATGAAAAATGCCAGAGAAGAAGCTAGAATTGAAAAACGATTTTACAATACGCAAGTTTCCTCAGAATGGACCATGACAAATTTCCATGATAAATGGGTGCGTGATAATTGAATACAATATAAAAAAAACTATCAAAATTGTAGAATTAAGTTCAGGTGACTCGAAAAATTATCAATTTTCAAAAACCACGTGACGTTACACAGTAACTCGGCCGCCTTGTTGTCCGCAGCGCCCTCAGACGGTACAACTGTGTGACGTCACACACGACCGCGAAATTCAAACGCTGTATCAAAAATCACTTGATTCGAGTGAAAACGGATTAAAAACAATCGGGTGAAATATTTTTTTCATCAATAGTAATCATCAAATTATCGGATTAGAGAATAAAGAAAATTCATGAAACCTAATGAAAAATTAAGAGCTTTCACTTTCAACACTCGAGTTGAGAGTACGAAACGATAACAAAATTCACCATACTTGGAAGCTTTCAAACTTCTATTGTTTTTTCATTTCTCTGATATCAATCAGTGACGACAAATATTTTTTATCACGCATGCATGAAAAAGTGTCTTGTTTGGCCGTGCGGAGCGTGTATATTCTGGCACTTTTCTGACGTTTACGTCGTCAATGGCGACGTAACACGCCGGACCTGCGCACTTCGTTTTGCGCAGATCCAGCGTGCACAACAAGATTCTTGTCGCGCACGGCGTGCAAACAAGAAACTTTTTCATGCATTTGTAATAAAAAATACTGTTCGATACGAGGGCAAAATGAGGCGTTTAGGCTCGTGCGATGTATTCAGCACTCACCTCCGTCTCGGCTTCGGCTTCCCTCGGCGCCTACGGCGCCTCGCTACGCCTCTGCCTCGACTACGGTTCGTGCTGAAACATCGCACTCGGCCTAACAACGCCTCACATTTCGCCCTTGTATCGAAATGTACTAATCAAAGCATTACATATTTTTATTTTATAGAGCGCGAAGAATATTTTTCACCCACTGAAATCGAATAGTTTTGTTGTTTTGCAAAAATTATCGTCGATTGAAAAACATTTGAGAATGCTTTGAAAAGTGAAAAGAAGATTCACATCATGGGGGACTCGTGTCGCAAAGTTCTAATTTCGACAAATAATTTTTCAGATTTTCTTTTGCGAATACGACCCGAGTCGACAATACCAAGAATTTCTAGATTTTTTATTTCGCCCAGGCTTTACCAAAAATTTGTCGTAACTCGCAAAGTATTGTGTCTAAGAAGCCAAAGTTTTTCCAAACTTTCATTTCGATGTCTCTCCACAAGTGCGCAGTTCAGGTCGGAGAAATATTCATCCAGAAGGGAAAAGTTTCCTCAATTTTCCTCCGATAAAATGACCACCCCTCCGAATGTAGTTGATTTCATCAAGAACTATTTGTGAAGAGGATAAAGCATCTGTTTCGAAAAGCTTCCTCGTCGTCACGTCGATTTCAGGTGATTGCCAAAGGTTTCATCTCATTTAAATGTGATTCTATGCAATTTCATGTAATTCGATGTAATATCTGCTTTTTACGTGAACTTAAATGACTTTTCATGTGATTTCATGGTGATGACATGTATCTCCAAGCGACTTCAAGTGATTACGAAGTGATTGTGGATACCGTGTTTCAAGACTAGCAATTATTCATCCGGACATGAAAAAGTTTCTCCAATTTTATTCCGATGAAACGACGAACGTGTGAATTCGAATCCCCGGATATCGCCAGATTTTCTCAAAAATATAATGAAGAGGATCCATCCAGCTGAGAAACTCGATGTCGTTATGCACAAAGGATCACGGAATAGATCCTCCGGTAAAAATTGACCGGCCATCTCCACCTCCGCCGATGTGAGAGAGAACTTATTGCAGGCACCGCGATATATCGTTGTATCCGGTTAACGAGGCTCGCAAGAAGAAACCCCGGGGTACCCAGGGGTTCCTCCCATCGCTGTCCATCGCCCGTGGACGAAACCATTTTAGAACCGATGGTATCATTTTTCATGACGTCAGTAGTTTTCCGCTTGGCCAAGCCGACATTTCGTCCGGTACGGTGTGGAAAATATGTGCACCCCCTTTTCGCACCCCTCTTCAACCGGTACACTGGGTCCGCAGTTTCCCCACGCACAGGGACATAATGATATCCGGACGAATAAATATCGGTGATTTCCATCACCGCACTGTTTGATCTATCGAATCAAACTATCTTCTGGTCTATCGATGGATTATATCGTACGCATGCGATACCTGCAGTGCAGAAGCCCTAGGATTTGTTCTGTCCGGATCCGCGTGATTGTTCCGAATGTTTGGAACCCTTGCCCGTGGTTTTGGCGGTTGGCCGCTGTCCTACCCCCCGTTCCATTCGATGCTTATGATTGTTTTAATGATCGTTCGATCTGTGTTTGATTAATTGCCATGTTGATTCAGAACTGGTATCACGGATAGAGCGACGTAATTATACACCTCGCGGAAGTATCAACCCCTGACCTAAACGGTGGGTGGGGTGACGTCCAAAATATCAGCGGCATTAACGCTCACTGTCATTCGATCCGGGCTTAGACTGATTAATGATCATGATTTCGGTAATTAATGGGTGCGAGAATTTTTCAACATCCCATCCCTCAAAAAGCTCAATAAGATCACCTCTAACCATTTTCAGACTGACATCTGGATGTGCAAGTGGACAACGTCTGACCCTTACTTCAACTCTTTCGGCTCACTTGAGTGACACTAAGTTTTAATTCATTTTTGCAAGTCGTGGCACGAACCAGCCGCTTTGAACTAAAAAAGCTCGTCGATTTTTGCGCACAGTAGAGTCAAGTGTACTTCGAGGACTGCTATCGTATCTTCGAAACTGACGGACTTACCGATTGCTGTTTTTTAAACCGGAAGTGGGATCAGGTGAAAGAACATTTGGCCCGAAAAGACCGAGTTTGTAATAACTTGATGAGTCACGATTGACTTATCTTGTAATTCAGGATGTAAAAAACAATGTAATTTTTTTTTTTTTTTCGAAAATTCTAGGTGAGCTACCACAGTTCAGGAGTCAGTGAATTTAACTGATATTCAATATTTGATTCACTTCCAACCTAGTTTGAACTTTACTGTTCGACCCTTCAGCCTTTATCGAAGGTACTGAAAAATCCAAAAAAAAAAAAAAATCTTTACGCTTTTTTTCACAATTATTTCCACGCTTTGTAATTTTCTTTCCCTGTTTTGTGGTCAGCTCAAGCTTTTAAGCAAGCCAGATGTTTGAAGCCGTGAATTCTGCAGTTATCGCGGATGGTAGCTGGTTATAAATATACATGTTTGAGAGAATAAAAATCCTCCAAGCTCAGGAGTCTTCAGGTATAATAATATACGTGGGGTTAAAACGCGGTCACGGACATCACGGTATGCATTTAAACGAGGCCTTTGGCTTAAATAACTTGAGATTTTAATAACTCTTATCAAATGATTGAGCGAACGTGATTATTTTTTTCCTCTATCTTTCTCGTATTCCGGACACGTGCTAATTACGTTTAAAAATATGTCCGACACTTGAACTCTTCACCTGTGTGAAATGAAATGAAGAAAAAAAAAAATCTGCTTGCAGAATAATCATAATCATAATCGCGGGGTTTCAGACGAGAGGTGAATTAATTTTTTCCGTACGGGAAATGGGATTACGACATTCGTTTTTTCCGCACTGATGAAACAAAAAAAAGTACTCAGAATCTCGAATTCTTGGAGGATAATGCCAGGGATCGGATTAACGCAGCACTGGGAGGGCTGCAGAGCTGGCTGGCTTTGTTTCGGGATGATGCGATTTGTTTAGCTTAGTAATTGAGCCTACCCCTGTACTCCTGAGAGAGGCGAACCGTTCCGTACTAGAGTTTGCTTGATATCAGTATCATTGATACAGAACTTCCCTCCGAATACCCAACTGGCAACAAGCTTACGGTGACTTGGCGAAACTCTGAATTTCTGTTGCCTAGAAACACGAGCCTTGACGACGTTTGTCTTGGGCCTACAACCACCTACAGAAGTTAACCCTCTCCAATTTTGTGCTCGATGTTTCCTACACCCTTCGTCACACTGCACCGTGTTGCAAACTTCTGACGCTAACCTCATTGCGAGAATTCTTTCTTGAACTTGATACTATAAAAAATGATTCCAAGCCGTATCCAAGTGGCTTGAGATTTTATCGATAAGTAAATGGCCTATCAAGATCATGTGGTAATCAACTATGCTTCTGAAGTGAAGGTTTTCTGTATTGAATAGAAGTGAATAAAGTGCAGAATTTTCTGCATCCAGATTTATACAGTTGTTTCAAAGTAAATCAATAGAGTCGTTTGCCGCCTTGGTCACCGAGTTTCACGAAGTAGTTGAATAACTTGAGAGATTTACTTTTCCCAGATTCGATAACCAATAAAGAAAGTCGTAAATTTAGCGGTATATCGCTTTCACCGAATCGTTGCGAAATCCGAGTTACCTAATTCGCAAAATCGACGAGAAGTGGATATACTGCTATATGTAATCAAAATCAAATTATAGCCGATCCACCTCGTGCTAATCAAACGAAATCAATTCACGATTGGTCAAGCACAAGCAATTATCTCGCGGATAGTTGAATTTGAAGTTCCATCAATTTTTCGCATGGATCGCGATCAAATGGTCTTTGATTTTGGACCTGTGCGAAAGGGTATGTAGTCAAACGTTGTCGTGAATTATTACAAACTAAGCAAAATTAAGGCGAATCAACACGAATTGAATGAATTGATCTGAATTATTTCGCATCAGATGAATTATTTGGAATTGAGAAGAATTTGAAAAAAAAAATTGAATCAAAATAACGAAATTAGATTGAATGGATTTGGATTAGGCGAAATTAACGAAAATTATTCAACTCAGATTCGGGTTGTGATTAATTTCGAAAATATTGCAAATTAATTTCAACTAACGTGTGTTATCAGGAATTTATTCAGAATTGAAGACATTGAGAATTGAAATAATTCGAAATGCGAGGTGCTGAAATTTTCAATTATTTCGATTTTTGAGCATGAATGTCAAAATTCGACAATAATCTCTCAGAAACAAAATGACGTATCTGGCTATAGCAACGAGCGGGTTGGAAGAGTCAACAGCGTTCCAAAGTCTACAATATTGAGGCTGCTAGTTTGGAAATAGTTTGTTGACAGCAACATATATAACTTTCAAATTGATTGTATCGCGTTCTTCGTGTCCTTTTGTCCCAGGGTACAAATTCTCATGTTCCGAGGTAGATGTCCGACCTTTTTGTACCTTGCGACAAATACAATACCTCGAAGAATTCATATATTCTTCATATTGTAGGTGAATGAAACTTCATCAAATATTTCTACGTGAATGAGATGAAGTATAAGTGATGAATGAAGAATTTACAGTTTTCGTGGGAAGAAAAGTGTTTTTCTAAATAATAACATAGGCGATAATCGAATATTGAATATATCATCAAATTCACTTACTCGTGAAATTCGATCGGAAAACTATTGACAATAGCTGATTTGATAAGAATTTTTCAGTTCTATGTCGTTCTCTCAGATTTGCTCGATTTTCTTCCATTTCGGCTCATTTTGTTCGGTAAACTACTCCCTAAAATTTGAACGCGATAATTTCGTCGTCATTTGATACTCAGTTTTACAAATATTGCTATTTGTTTATCCAAATTGATGTCAACAGTATGAATTACTTTGTCTTCAAAATTACAATAACTTCATGACGATCAATAGAAGAAATATTCGAAAGTACAAAATTTCAGCTTGATGAAAAAAGAAACGGAAAACTCTGATAAAAACAGTCGCTTCTACTGAATTCGACTAGCTGTTTCCGAAAAACTAAAAAAAAAAGGTACGATTTTCATCGCACTAGAATCCACTAGAGTATTCACAAAAACGATATTCGATGTATGAATATTCGGTGAAAAATATCAAAATTCGTATGAAATTGAACTTTTTCCGTGATTTTCATAGACGTTTCTGCCTGTTTGATGAAAATAAAAAGCGATACTGGAAACCTCATATCACAAATTGATTGCATATTACATTGCGGGCTTTTCGAAAGCCGTTCTTTCGTGACATCTGATGACTGATCATAATTTTTCAAACTACTTTTCTTCTGATGAAGCGAAGCTTGAGTTGTTTACTTTGAAGCCATGTTTGACGATTCTTCATGAACTCATTGAAGTATTTTTGATTACAAAATTTCCAGAAATATGACGTTTGAAATTTTCATTTTTTACGTACGTCGAATAGAAGGGTTTATATGGGAACCTGAATTTGAAATATCTTTCCCATCGACGCTAATGATTCCGGCAGCGAATATAATCCCAAATGGAAATTTTAATCAGCACAAGTGAAGAGCTCTTCACGTTTTACTCGAAAGGATTGAAATTGTTTGATATAAAGGCATTTAAAAATCTCGTTACAAAATTCTCAGTCATCCAGCTCGTGACAATTAACGTTGGCCAATTTATTCAACGTTTGTGTAAAAATAAAATTCGTTACCCCCAGCCTTGGTGTTAGGTTCGGTGTGTGTGCGAGAAGCGTCATTTATCATGCGAACAAAAACCTTCGAAATAATTACCAGGGGTTGGACCTTTTCTCTGGACTGCCCCCCCCCCCCCCCCCCCCCCCCCCGGAATCGCAAAACAACAGAGCCTCGAGAATTATATCAGGAATTCATTGCTTTCAGATTTACATTGCAATTAATATTCCAAGCGATTATTTTAATCTCCTTTTCGTCCGAATTGGCCTGGCATCTCTAGTTCCACTTGTTCGAGCACTCGTTTCGATCTCGTTTTTTT
>JAFFZH010015816.1:58253-127007 GCA_018420115.1 Euura saliciscinereae | reverse complement strand
CGCGCAGGGGGTAGCTAGTTTGGGTGGAGGGTGGTTTTGGAAAATCGGGACCGATGCCTAGTGGCAGCAATTAATGAGCAATTAATTCTTACGCCGAAAGAATCACGAATTGTCTAATGGACAAAATTTTGTTTCATCTTTTCTCTGGGGGATGTAATATTAGGGGTTGGGGTGGTTTTGGAGATCGGTTACTAGTGTCAATCGACAGCGATTAATTAGCGGAAAAATATGATGGGACAAGTTTTTCCATACAACTTCATTTAGAGCATTTTCACGACGTGGCTGAGTCAGCTTAATGATAAGCTGGGTATGCCATGTTTTTTTCGAAAATGGCTGGGGCAAAAAAAATTTCTTTTCCGCAATTAAAAAGCATTTAATTAGCGACTAATTACCACACTTGTTTCGATTGGTTCTGCTATAATGGCATCGCCAGCTTTATGGAGGTGAGAATTCGGCGATTATGAGGTCGCAAAAAAGTTTTTTCGGCCGCAGTTGAAAAATCCAAGGGCGATCGCGAGTAGGTACGCAAACAAGAATAATGAATATTGATCTTGAATTTTCGAATCGTGGCCAGAAAAACTGTTTTGCGACCTCATAATCGCCTAATTCTCGATACTGTGCGAATATTTGTTGATGTATTTTCTGAACCACTGCTCGGCCCACTTTGAAATTTTCAGTCAACTTTTGGCATTAAAAAAGACACGCTGTGTATAAATTTCAGCCAATTCGATTAGGGCACTTTTGAGATATGAATGATTTACACTCATGTTGTATTAAAACTACACTTGAACGTGGTATTAAAAATCTGATAAAAATACTCTCGAAAAATTCACAAAAATCCTAAAAAGTTTCATATGGGAACTTTTTTTCATACATCGTTCACGTTTTGAGCTATCTAGGCACGAAAAATTGAAAAAAATTGAAAATCAATTCCTTCGATGATTTTTCGTAATGGAACGATGAGTCGAAAACATCTGAAAAAAATCCCAGTTCATCTTTGCAACATGTAGTAGTTTGACTGTGCAAAAAGACAAGCAGATCGAAAGGGGTCGTTTTTCGGTCGATTTGACGTGGAATCCCCCGTATAAAACACAGTATACCATGCAGTGAGTTTTCCTCTATGCGGGTCGGTAGGTGCGCCGGAAACAGGCAACCGAACGTACATTCCAGAAGAAACAGTACCTACCGTACGTACGGTTGCCTGCTTCAGGCGCACCTACTGACCCGCATAGGTAGAGAAAAGCTCACTGTATAGCGTAACGTGATATCTGGTCAGCCCCTTATCAAATGAATAACATGCACAATCATTTTATACTTACGGTTCCTACCTAAAAATAGCAAACTTTCATGAAATGAAAAAAACTTCAGTGGCATCACGACAGAGTTCATCACATGGTACATACCATAATGCGAAGAGAAAAAAAAACCAATGGGAAGAAATAAGAAATTTTTTCAATAATGATTACACAAAAATGGCATCGAAAATAATTATCCCAATTTTATAGGAATACAAACAAACAACAATAAGCTAATTGGGTGAAAAATTAGTGATGGTCGGAAATTCGGGAGGAACCTGATCATTAGTATAGACGTATATGTATTGTGTAACAAGGGACGGTAAGTTGGCGAGTGTGACGAGTGAGAAGGTGTGCTCGGGCAGGCATTACGCACGAGTCACATTGCCATATACACAAAATCTGCCAAATCGATCTCAATTTTATTTTTCATTCGATTCCCCAGCCTGTGCATCACGCATAGCACGTCACTCAGAATATAGGGAGAAAAACATAAAATTTTGTATAGTATTACAGCGATGGCACACATAAAACGTGATTTCTTGTTACTCCTCGATTTCCTCATAAAATAATTGCGGTTGAGAAATACCATCGTAAAAACCCACTGGACAACTTTAGGTAACAGTCATACGTGTGACTCAATTCACACAGTTTGCGCACACCTGTGACACGTATATACGTATACATATACGATTCGTGTATAGGTTGATGGTGATATAAGACGGCGATCGACCTCTTCTTAATTACACCTGGTTGGTTTTTCCATCCACCTAACCAACTCTTATGAAATTATTCCTTACCTATTTCTCGGATGTGTTGAAACACCTCGGAAAGAACTTGTGTAATTTACTATCTGAAGATGATCGATTACTTGAGTCCTGGAAACCAACCGCAAATTTTTGTATCGACTTTCTTCAATTTCAAAATTAGAGGGATTATACATATAACAGGAATTGTTTGAGAGCCTATTCAAGTTTGCTATTAATAATGTTGTTCATAATAAATGTCAAACTCGGCTTTTTTATATGGGGGATTCCACGTCAAAGCGACCGAAAGAACGAGATTTTTTCCCTGGCTACTTTTGATCTGCTTGTCCTTTTGCACAGTCAAACTACATGTTGAAAGGAAGAACTGTGATTTTTTTTCTGATTTCTTTGACTCATAATTCCATTACGAAAAATCATCGAATGAATTGATTATCATTTTTTTTCGTGCCTACGTACGTAGCTCAAAACGTGAACGATGTATGAATAAAGTTCCAATACACAAATTTTTGGGTTTTTTGTGAACTTTACGAGAGTATTTTCATCAGATTTTCAAGACCCCGTTCAAGTGTAGTTTTAATCCAAAATGAGTGTAACTCATTCATAAGTCAAAAGTGCCCTAATCGAATTGGCTGAAATTCATACACAGCGTATCTTTTTCAATGCCAAAGGGTGTCTGAAAATTTCAAAGTGGGCCGAGTAGTGATTCAGAAAATACATCAACAAATATTCGCACTGTGGCGAGAATTAGGCGATTATGAGGTCGCAAAACAGTTTTTCTGGCCACGATTCGAAAATGCAAGATCAATATTTATTATTCTTGTTTGCGTACTCGCGATGGCCCTTGTATTTTTCAACTGCGGCCGAAAAACCTTTTTTGCGACCTCATAATCGCCGAATTCTCGCGACTGTGCGAATATTTGTTAATGTATCTTTGGAACCACTGCTCGGCCCACGATGAAATTTTCAGAGAACTGTTGGCATTGAAAAAGACATGCTGTGTAAAAATTTCAGCCAATTCGATCAGGGGACTTTTTTGTTACTGAAGATTTTCGAAGATTTTTCACCAAAACTGCAGTTTCCCGAGGCACAAAAAATTATATTCAGAAATTTCGGAGAAAGACGCGAAACTTTTGTGTAAGAACTTTTGTCATTGCGCATCTGGATTTCAGGCTATGTTGGCTTGAAAAATTGAAAAAACGCTGAAAGCTTATTATTTGACCAACTGCAGTAATAAAAAAGTACTTGGTCAGAAAAATTTGAAAAAACTCACAGTCGACCCTTTCAACGTATACTTCCACTGTGTAAAAGGGCAAACAGATCAAAAGGGGGAGATCAGGGAAATCGTCCGTTCGATTTGACGTGGAATCCCCTATATTCATATTCACAACAAGTATACAATATGTCATCGGTAATCGTTGATTCATTGGTAAACCTCGCGTATAATTTATTAGCATTGAGATTATTGTGACGCGCTGACGCTGGTATAGCTTAATACCAAGTAACGGGTACCTGAACAATAGTGTTTAAGGAACCGCAATTATGATCAAAGTACGCCAAATGAAGATTCGCGCTTTTCTTCTGGCCATGCTATCCCCATGAACTTTTCATCCCGGGGATCAGATTCATCCAAAGTGAATGAATCGCCGGGTGAAAAAAATTTCTACGAAAAACTACGATTTTTTAATCGAAAAATTAGGGATTTTTACGAAATATCTACGATTTTCTACAGGAATCCGGACATTTCGTAGAAATTTCGTAGTTTTTCTGGGGATTTTCGTAGATCGTTGTAGAATTAAAGTAAGAATTTCAATTTCGAAATTTACCTGGATTTCACCTGCATATTACCTACTACAGGTTTATGCAGCGGCAGAACCTACCCAGTGAATATTCAAGTTCACGTTTATGGAGAAATTGGAGAAAAACATTAACCCGATCACGTTATCGCTTTTTTTGGCACCTCGTCAGGTTATCGTGGGCCGCTGAAGACCCGAGGCTATAGATTTTCAGTATTCCACAAAAAAATATACGACATTCATTAAATTTTATTGGGAATACGAATTTTCTTAGTTTCTCGTCAAAAGTCGTGAAAGAACGTATAAAAACGTAAAAATCCTTACTATTCGACGAAAATTTGTTCACATTTTCTTTTGAAATTCGAAAGTTTCAATTTTTCGTAGATAATCGTATAGAAGATCGTCGAATTTCGTACTATTCTACGAAAATTTATTTCGATTTTGTATGAATTCAAATGTTGCAATTTTTCATGGAAAATCACAGAACATCCTAGAAAATAGTTAAAAAAATCGTAGAAGATCGTAGAAATTCTTACTACTCTACAAAAACTTATTTCGATTCTTTATGAATTTGAATGTTCCAATTTTTCGTACACTGAAAGAAATTTTCTAGGACTATTTGGTTTTTCGCATACCCAAAAGTACAATAGACTGATAGGATTTTAGGGACAATCGAGGTACAATAATAAACACTCTTATAATCATAGGAGATTGTACTACTTCTATACGTATTAATACATTTCTTGAGAAGCAGGAATCGCTATATAACTTTAGGAAACATTGATATACTGCTATAGGAAAATGGAGATGGTAAATAATGGTAGTGATTCTTTGGAAGTTTTGCTAAGATAATTTAGGAACTTGCTGTTCGAAATAACCATAAGTTGCAATACACGTATGATATTTTACTATTCTCAATAAGAACGGGCATTGAAATGAGACGCTCTTGTACATTCTGCAACTCAGACTTGGGAGAATTTGCAAAACACTATTGTAGAAATTGCCGAAAGTTCTCGAGTTGACCCGAGTTCGGCCGAGGAACAGACAGACCAGTGGCCTTACTTCCTGCAGTGGCCGTACGTATCGGGTATAGGAATATGGCGGACACCCTAGCTGTCGGTCACCCGCTGTGTGGTACCGTAGCGCGCCGATAGATGGTTGGCAGTGGTTTTCAGATCTCGCGAGTAAATTTGCACCGTGCCGGCTACACCTACGTGCCACCACACGGCTCACGATCGGAGTCATTCTCGACCTCAACGTCGTCTGGAGGACGGTCGGCTACGGAAACAAATATTGTTGCGTGCGACTAGTAATACGAACAGCGGCGAGGTCTTGAAAAGACGAAGATACTTGCAGCGAACTCAAATGCGTTTTAATTCTCATGCATATGGTACATGGCGTATGCCGTATAGCCGATGACCTGGTTAAAAAAAAATCAATGGACGTTTAGTCGGTACATGGCTTATAGCCGATAACTGGTGGTTAAAAAAAAAAAAATGGACGTTTAGAGAGATTGCAATGCCCTAATACCAAAACCTGCAAGATCCTATTTCACTCATTGCAAAGCACTATTGTAATTTTCGCTATTCGAACTCGGAACCATTGCTATAAGTTGACCGAAAACTGAAACATTGTATTCCGCTATTTGCAAAGCACTATTGTAATTTTCAGTACTCTGGTCCATAGCAAATTATAATATACAGATTTGGAAGAACTGTAATTCTCTATAGGAAAAAGTCCAACATTCTTTGGGAGTTATTGCAATATAAGATATCAACTCCGCATTTTGGAACTCACTATTGTACTTTTTGCTATAGTACCTCGATTGTCCCTAAAATCCTATCGGACTATTGTACTTTTGGGTATGCGAAAAACCAAATAGTCCTAGAAAATTTCTTTCAGTGTAGAAAATCGTAAAAATTCTTACTATTTTACGAAACTTACCGAAAATTATTATCGCAAGTTTTTATGAATCTAAATTTTCCCACTTCTTCGTAGTTATCCGTGAATATTTCGTAGTAACGGGTAATTTTTCGTAGAATTTGTTATTTTTCCATCCACTAATTTTTACGAAAAACTACGATTTTTTACAAAAAAAAAAAATCAAGAAAAAAACTACACCTTTCGATTTTTGTTATTTTCTAGAACACAAATTGAGCTGTAGTGATGGGTGACCTGCAAGGACCAAATCGAAGTGACACAAATTTAGTCTGGTAGTCAAGTTTTCAGGGTTTATAGAAGGTAACTTCATAGTCATGAAAATGGTAGCGTTACTTTTGCAAGCTTGGCGGAATACCCTCTTTAACATGATCCGCTGAAACGGATTAAATTGCAAAACGTCGTCGAAAACAACTGCCGGCCGAAACTCCCGCCCTCGGGACATGACTACATCGAGACGGAGCCAGGATTACGCGACCCCTGCGTAGAATCAGCGATGCAACCCTCGCGATACCGCCCCTCCTATATATAATACCTATATGCTATACGCTTTTCTCTCTATGTATATATTCTCATATCTACGCCCCTAGGTAGTATAGTATATACATACTATTTGTCTGTATTGTTCAGGACGTTAGAATTTCTTAATATCGTAACCAATAGGAACTCAGCATAAATTATTGTTGCACATTACAAAAAAAAAACCAAACATTATAGCGCTTTCAATTTACTTTCTTCAGTTCAGTGGCCATCAGCCCTCCGACGGTGCCGTTTTTTTGTCCAATCTACAAAATTTCTGGCAAATGTAGATGGAGTTTTTTGTACATCGTATCGTTTTTTCCTTATTTCGATTCTACAGGAGAACGTTGCAAATATAACTGATTCTTACAACAAAAATTTATTGTGTTTCACAAGGTTCTATTTTAATTCTTGACGATTGCAAGGAAGGGAATGAAAACCACTTTTATGGAGAGAATTGAGTTGCAAATGAAGGGAATTTCTTCAACGATTGTGTTGCCGTGTTGTTTCAAAATCCGAGGACAAATTTATTCTTAATAAAAATTAAACAATTGAAAAAAAAAATATTGGTACAACTCGAGGTACAACTCAAGAGTTTTATTTAGAAAACTTGACCTATGATCTAACTACAGAATATACTAACAAAATATTAATTTTAATACAGAGAAACTTAAATCAGACGCATCCCAGACAGTACGGAACTCGACGTCGTCTAAAAGTCGTCGTATGGACGTCAAATGTCCCACTTTTTGACGTCAATACGACGACTGTAAGAGGTCTTTCAGTTCTGTGCTGTTTGGAATGTTATGATATGGGGGATTCCACGTCAAATCGCCGAAAAAAAGATTTTTTCCCTCACCCCTCTCGATCTGCTTGTCCTTTTGCACAGTCAAACTACATGTTGAAAGGATATGGACTGTGATTTTTGTCAGATCATTTCGACTCATCATTCCATTACGAAAAATCGTCGAATAAATTGATTTTCTTTTTTTTTTCTATTTTTTGCGCCTACGTAGCTCAAAACGTGAACGATGTATGAAAAAAGTTCCGATACGAAAGTTTGGGGTTTTTTTGCGAACTTTTCGAGAGTATTTTCATCAGGTTTTTAATACCCCGTTCAAGTGTAGTTTTGATACAACATTAGTGTAAATCATTCATTACTCAAAAGTGCCCTGATCGAATTGGCTGGAATTCATACACAGCGTGTCTTTTTCAATGCCAAAGGTTCTCTGAAAATTTAAAAGTGGGCCGATCAGTGGTTCAGAAGATACATCAACAAATATTCGCACAGTGGCGGGAAATCGGCGATTATGGGGTCGCAAGACAGTTTTTTTTGGCCACGATTCGAAAATTCAAGATCAATATTGGATGTATGCGTACTCGCGATCGCCCTTGAATTTTTGAACTGCGGCCGAAAAAACTTCTTTGCGACCTCGTAATCGCCGAATTCTCGCCACTGTGCGAATATTTGTTGATGTATCTTTTGAACCACTGCTCGGCCCACTATGAAATTTTCAGACAACTTTTGTCATCGAAAAGACACGCTGTGTAAAAATTTCAGCCAATGCGATCAGGGCACTTTTTCGTTACTGAAGATTTTCGAAGATTTTTCACCAAAACTGCAGGTTTGCGAGGCACAAATAATCGCAAGAAATTATTTTCTGAAATTTCAACGAATGACGCGAAACTTTTGTGTAAGAACTGTTTTCATCGCTCATCTGGATTTCACGCTATGTTGGCTTGAAAAATCGAAAAGACGCTAAAAGCTGATTATTTGACCAGCTGTAGTAGAAAACTACTTGGTCAGAAAAATCTGAAAAAAATCACAGTTGATCCTTCCAACGTGTACTTCCGATGGGTAAGAGGGCAAACAGATCAAAATGGGTCAGGGAAATCGACCGTTCGATTTGACGTGGAATCCCCCATATGTAAAAATAATAAATTGAAGTTTTAGAAAATCGAATTTCCTGTTTTTTTTACATTCCTTGAAGTATGAATAAATAATATTGTGATTACAATTCGGGCTGAAATTTGAAAAATTGTGCAAGTTTTTGATGATTCAGCGAAGGTGATGGGGCACGCGATTCTTTGTCAAACTTCAAATTCGATATATCAAAACCCAGAGACGTAATTCCGAAAATTCCGAAAACAGCAAAGTATGGAAGCGAGGAATATGTAAATCGATTTTATTTAAAAAAAAAAAAAAAAAACCAATAATGTACATATTTTCGATGGGAAAAGCAAACGAATTGAATAGAATGAATTCTTTGCGAGTTAAAAAAATCTCGAATTTCACCTAACTCGTGTATGTGCCCGAAAATAGTGGCGTGTAGGTGTGCGACGCGTTTTGTGCACGTAAATCATAATCTCCCCTGAATTCTACCGACGGCGAATAGCTGCTGAGAGTTTCACTCGCATAGGTTGGGCCGGAAACAAATGAACAATGTTCAAATCAGAGTGGGGGATCTGAGGGCGGTTCAAAGGCGGGGCGAAACGAGGCTGAGCCGGTGCTCCAAGCTCTGGAAGATCAGTCTCCACTGGGACGTCGAACCGAACCGATCGTGCGCTGCTGTACAACTGAAACACCGTCAGCCCCAAATATCAGCCTTGTGGCCCGTCTGGTATAGCTGAGGAAAAAAAATATATCAGCCTTGATTCGATTCGTGAGCGAACGAATAGATGAGTTAATTAAAAGTCGATATCAGACATTCAATCGTCAGAGAAAACAAGGTGAATCAGTGATCGGTACTCAAAATTGTTGTTGGCCGCCAAGTACCCGTGCACTTCGATACCCGAAGAGGTCTGCATGAAAATTCTGGACAAACGGTAGATACGATGATGCAAATGTCGATGGGGAACAGCGAGCATGCCGGCGCCGTTGGCGGTTTGGGTGTCAGTGTTTTACCTTTCGACGGAATGGGACTCTACGAACAACCACGACCCAGGCTTGTCTTCAAAATGCCCCGTGTTGTTCCCGACCAAAAAGCAAAGTTCGAGACGGACGAACTTTTCCGGAGACTCAGCCGTGAGAGCGAGGTAAGTCGTCCCTAGTTTGATAAACTGGTAAAGAAAACGTTTCCGCCTATCAAGCCTCCGGTTACGGCTTGTAACAATGGGCGGACAAGTTTAGGAAAAGAACAGATGATAGAAGGACGTGTGATAAGCTCTGTGCTCTCGGGCCACACAGCGTGCGATCTGAACTAATGAGCTAACAGGTAATCGCAAGGTATCCCAAACTCTCTCTTCACGAGGTGACCAAGAGCTCAAGAATTTCTTTCTTCCGGAACTTACCACACAATCTGCTGTGTTCACTTGCATACAATGTTTGAAAGAGACTGATCGGCAATTTGACTGATAATTTTGTTCAGTCTAAGATCCGTACTTTCCTTATTCCTCGATTGTGTTGATCAATTAACAAGATGACTCGGATGCGCAATACAGAGCCTTTACAGTGTCAACCGGAAACTGAAATCCATGATTCTCGTCTATCGATAGGGAGAGGTGGAGTTGGATTTTTCGTTGGAATCGATGTGCAAGGTCATCCATGTGTTTCAGGTCAGATACACCGGGTACCGTGACAGACCTCCAGAGGAGCGTCAGGTCCGTTTCCAAACCGGATGTCGCGAGGGTCACACAGAGATCGCATTCGCAGCAACTGGGACAAACCTTCAGCTAGTTTTCGCGCCTGTGACTAGCGGGTTCGGCGGCGAACCACGAGAATGTGATTTCGACAAGGAGCACGGCAAGGTGAGCAAGCTATGAATCAAAAATGTAAATAGTATTTGAGTATGATATTGAGTATACGTGACTTTAGTGAATTTAGCGCCCAGTTTAATACTCCCAGCATCCTCAACCTCTTTACCTTAAACTCCTATTTTGAACCTCCAAGTCCTCCACAGTTGAAAATCAGCATCCATTTGAAGACCCTTTTCAACTGTTCGAACTCGAGCTCCCATTTAGGGCCTCTGAGTCCTCTGGTTCATCATTTAGCGCCTATTTTGATACTCATAACGTCCGGCCCACCTTCGAGCTCCTATTTTGAACCTCGAAGCCCACCGGAATCATACATGACCACAGGCGGCTGGGTGTAGCGTGGATTTAGTCAGGTCCTCGTAAGATCCTCATTTCAGCCTAAAAGTCTACATTTTGTCCGGTATCTGCACGTTTTAGGCGTTAAAGACGGTTTGATTTTCTATACGAAATGAACCTCTCCTGACCCTTCAAAACCTCCGTGGAAGTTCCGAACGGTGGAAGTTGGAGGTTCTGAGCGCACGCTAAATTTCGACTCGGGACCTTGATCTTTTACAACGAATAAAAAATACTTCATTCACTCAGACCGAAGAGTCCAATAGGCAAAGTGCAATTTTGCTCAGTATAGATGTTGAAACCCTGAAATATTTTGCTTCCGTCGATATTACTGGTCAAGATTGACCATATTTTTATTTCACTATGGAACTCCCAGGTATTTCACAACCTGGAGCGCATGTATACCTGTACGGGTCAATAGAGGGTAGCGGGCGGTATTCTTCTGGATGAAAAAGTTTCAGCGAAATGACAACGTTATATTTTCAAACTATTTGGTGCATAATTAAATGGGGTACCTGTGAACTTTCATATACTTCGCCGCCGGCGGTTGTTCATTATATGACTGCAATGGTGCGATAAATAGTTTGGGAATTTCTGGAATATATCCTGAGTTCTAAGACACTACTGCTACTTTTATTCTACGGAATGACATACAATAAACGTTACGAGAGTTGCAGAAGTCGGAGTTTCGGTCGTTGTGTTAGCTAGAAAATTCTGCCTTGCGATGCGATTAACGTGATCATTTTTTCACTCATTAGGGCAGTTCTTGGAAAATAAAAGATTCCTGATCTGCCGGTTCCTCGGAATTCTTGGTAAACCGAGTATAACTGCAATGACCATTACAGCTTCCATACACAGACCCGCTTACACCTACGTCTTGAAATTTGAAGGCGCGCGTGCGCTAAAAAAAAAGGACGCCCGGCGTCGAGACGCCATCGCGATCAATAACGTGGCTAGCCCGCCATTTTGTACGCTTCTTTGTCTTTTTTATTTTTTATTTCGCTACTCTTTGTCGTTGTTATGTTCCACTGATCTCTGTGAAGCTGTAACTAAAACTTTTATCTTATGGCTGATCAGTGATAAAAATTAGTTCAGGATACAAATAAGACTTTCATTTCATCGTTAGCCTGACGCCGCGCCAGATGCTTTTCTCTGCAGGCCAAACAGAGAAGAGATCGTAAATCTTGCCACAGTCCTCTTGAGCCTTGGCCCTTGGCTCTTGGCCCTTGGCCCTTGGAGCGTGGCTGGATCTGGATAACAGAGTTGAGGAAACCATTTTAAAGAGGGGTTTCAAAACGCTGATTCGTGCCTCGGCTCAGCACCAGAGGCTCAAATTGTCTCTCGAAGGTTAGAAGGGACTGAGGGACACGCGTCATTCGGAAAATGCATGTGTCGATGCTTTGCACTACCCTGGGTAAAAAGAGACATGAAAGACGTCAGTCCTGTTCCGAAGATCTTTGCTCGTAATATTTGCCCATTAGTGCCCTTTGATTTTCAACGGGGTCACGTCGTCCTTCGAGGTTCTAGGACCAACTCGTAATCAATTATTCCCCGTCGGTTTTGTTTTGTTTTATTTGACAAAGCAGGGACTACACGCGTGGCGCATTGTTGGAGGCCTATGCAGTAGGTAATAATTACGGGAGATCCATGCGCCTGATAAACACAACCCGCCGGGGTACCGACCATACCGAACTTGTAATCTATGGCGTTTTATTCCTTTTTCTTTTCCATTTTCTGAACCCCTACGCGGCCACACGGGGGCCCTTTCACGTCACTTATCTGCCCGTTAAAGACCATTCAGATAACGCTGACAACCCTATCGCGGAAGATTGTTCTATTTTCGACATGCACGTCGACGCGGCTTATAAGAGGAGTACAAGAAAGTTGGCTGACGATCAACGGGTTTCCGATCATCATTTGTATATACAACACAATAGCTACATAGGCGTGAAAGTTGATGGGACAGGTAATTCATTCCCACAATAGCTGCGAAATCGTTTGAGAATTTCTCCTTACTCGTTATCGTTTGGATAGTCTGGACCAGTGTTTCCTGTGACGCACGTGCTTTTTCAGATATCTTATCATGCAGAACGAGTTACGTTGTTTCCTGATACAAAAACCCGGTGCAGACCGTTATATGTATAGTTATATCCGTGGTGTAGACGTAACGGAAAAATAATCTCGGTATGTAACCGTCCGTGTTGATTGTTTTATTTTCAAGAAGAAAATCAAGAGGAAATGAATCGCGCTGCCACCGCCGTTGTATCTGTCACGGTCAGTGGTTCGGTTTCAGCTTCAGTCGGTCGTGACGGGTTGAGTTTCGCTATAATTAATACCGAACATAAAATAGGTTAATTTTATAGAAAAATGAATGAGTATGAAACCTCCATGGACGCCACCCGAGTCGAAATTTAGCGTCCGCTTAGAACCTCCAACTTCCACGGAGGTTTCGGATGGTCTGGAGAGGTTCAGATGGTCAATCAAACCGTCTTTAACGCCTAAAACGTGCAAATACCGGACAAAATGTAGAATTTTAGGCTGAAATGAGGATCTTACGAGAACCTGTCTAAACCCTCGCTACACCCAGCCGCCTTGGTCATCTATGATTCCGGTGGACTTCGAGGTTCAAAATAGGAGCTCCGGACGTTATGAGTATCAGAATAGGCGCAAAATCATGAAACCAGAGGACTCAGAGGCCCTAAATGGGAGCTCGAGTTCGAACAGTTGAAAAGAGTCTTCAAATGGATGCTAATTTTCAACTGTGGAGGACTTGGAGGTTCAAGATAGGAGTTTAAGGTAAGGAGGTTGAGTTGGATGCTAGGAGTATCAAACTGGGCGCTAAATTTCTACTCGGGCCGGCACTAATAACACTTTAACCTGCGGTATATCCTCTACTAATCCTCTATTATGACACCATACGTTGAACGCGTGTCTCCCGTAAGCTAGCTGGTGCGATTAATAGGATTTGAAACAGAGAAAAACACGTGAAGCGCTCGAGGGTGAGGGAGCGCCCTCCGAGCACCTGTCGCGTCCCACGGGGATTCGAGGTGACACTTTGCTTTGTTTATCAACCTAATCTTTTCAAAATCAACAACATTTGATCGACGTCGAAAAAAATGTCCGTTTGGAAATTGAATTAGAACTGGAGGCCAACTGACCTCGGTCACGTCTGCCATGTTTAACCCTCGCGTAAATCAAAATTTAGTCAAAATTGTGATCCAACCCTTCGGTTGACCGTATGTTTCGGTCCCTGAATGTGTCGCGTGGACTTATTTCTGGATCCCGCGTCTCATGACGAACTGACAAATACCCTAGCATTGTCCAAACTGGACTGCAGCAAAAACAACACGTCAGATACGCCCACTAAAACAAAAGACTAGAGAAATAGCTGTCATTTGTATAGTCCGTAGAGTCCCTTTACCGGTTATTGTACCGTACGGTACGGAGAGCGAACCTTTCACCCCTTTCTACCGACTACCGAGCGGAGTAACCCTTTCGCAAAAACGGTCCGCCGCCTTTTTTTATCAATGTAAATCAGCCGGAGCCCAAAGGGTTATGGAGGTCCGCATATTACATGGGTTAGGTACACACATAGGTTTATATACTTGTTTGAAACACTACAGGACGACTTTTGTCACTGTTACAGTTTTAATAATCGTCGGTCTTTATTACACTTAATGGGTATGCATGGAATCCTTTTTTTTCTGTCCGTGAGAATGTTTCGAAGTGTAACTTGGCAAACAAATTCTGCAGACACGTATACGGAGCGTTGATAAAAAAATTTACACTCTCATCATAATGTTGACATATAAATTCCAATTAATTAATATTCCAAAACTTTTAGGTGAAAACGGAATGATTGGCTAATTTTGAATCTGTGAAGATGATAAACGAGTGGAAATTGTTCCTCTCCCATTGTCCGAGTTTACGGTTGAATGAAGGTACATTGATCTCGAAAATATACGAGACTGTTATAATTATTTTTGCCTGCTCTTTTGAATGATTCGGTCTGTCCAGCTTGGCTCTGAACCTTTGGTCAAAAGTGCAGACAAAGACCAAACTGTAACCTGAGTGACCCTCGATTGAAGGAAAGTAGGCGGTTTATTTTCTGCGAATAGCCCTATTTCCGTTTACTAGTCAAAGAGCTTCACTTTGCGAATTGGGATAAGAACGATCCATTCGTGAGTGGCCTCCGCGAGGAGTGACCTCCACAAAAACGCCTCCGTAACAATAGCAATACACAAAACGGGCTTGCAGGAGATGCAATAGGTCATAACGAGGAGGGGCAAAGAGGGAAGAGGGACATGACAGAATGCAGACGTGTTGAGCGTAGTTGAAAATAATTGTCACGGTTTGAAAGCCTCCTTCGTTAATACAGCTGCGCTGCTGTGTTACGAGGTAGAAAACTAGCAACTTAGCGTTTTAACAAAGAAATCCTTTAGCAGGCCTCGATTTTAGGTTATAATTGAACGCGCCAGGGTTACTGCAAACTGCGTTAGAGTTGCGAGGAGATTCCCGCAGGGCAGGCGTAACTCGGAATTGTAGATTCTAAATTAAACTGTTCACCTTTCTGCACTACCCGTACGAACAAATCGAACCTGGGATTCCTTTGTACCCTTTTTTCGTCACCCGCAGCGATGACTTTGCTGTTATAATTCTATTTATACAAACGTTATAGCTGTGCCCGTTGTATGTTAGCTAACGCATTGGACCTAACAGAAGATAAAAAAAAAACAAGAAAAAATTGATCGGTTTATTTTATTACGCACCACCTTGATTTTTGCATAATTTTATCATAGAATGTATACGGGAGATTCAACGTCAAATCGACCGAAAAAACGAGATTTTTTCCCTGACCCCTTTCGATCTGCTTGTCCTTTTGCACAGTCAAACTACATGTTGAAAGGATGAAGTGGGATTTTTTCTGATTTTTTCGACTCATCATTCCATTATGAGAAATCATCGAATAAATTGATTATCAATTTTTTTTATTCTTCGCGCCTACATAGCTCAAAACGTGAGCGATTTATGAAAAAAGTTCCAATATGAAAATTTTTGGGTTTTTTGTGAACTTTCCGAGAGTATTTTCATCAGATTCTTAATACCCCGTTCAAGTGTAGTTTTGATACAACATTAGTGTAAATCATTCATTACTCACAAGTGCCCTGATCGAATTGGCTGAAATTTATACACAGCGTGTCTTTTTCAATGCGAAAGGTTGTCTGAAAATTTCAAAGTGAGCCGAGCAGTGGTTCAGAAAATACATCAACAAATATTCGCACAGTGGCGAGAATTCGGCAATCATGACGTCGCAAAACATTTTTTTTTTTTTTCGGCCACGATTCGAAAATTCAAGATCAATATTCATTCTATTCTTGTTTGCATACTCGCGATCGCTCTTGAATTTTTGAACTGCGGCCGAAAAAACTTTTTCGCGACCTCATAATCGCCGAATTCTCGCCACTGTGCGGATATTTGTTGATGTATATTTTGAACCACTACTCGGCTCACTATGAAATTTTCAGACAACTTTTGGCATCGAAAAAGACATGGTAAAAAGACATGGAAAAAGACATGGTCATTCAAAGAAAGATGCGAAACTTTTGTATGAGAACTTTTTTCATTGCTCATCTGGATTTCACGCTATGTTGGCTTGAAAAATCGACACGACGCTAAAAGCTGATTATTTGACCAGCTGTATTAAAAAAATACTTGGTCAGAAAAATCTAAAAAAATTCACAGTTGATCCTTTCAACGTGTACTTCGACTGTGTAAAAGGGCAAACAGATCAAAAGGGGTCAGGGAAATCGACCATTCGTATATCCAGAGGTTTCCTTGCAAGTCCTCGATTCAACTATCATGCTTTCAAATCGCAAGCTAATCGATCCTCTTCGATATCGTTACAGGTTCATCTTAGATCCTATTTGATAATGAACGGAGTCTGCGTGAGATGGCGAGGTTGGTTGGACCTGGAGCGTCTCGACGGAGTTGGTTGTTTGGAGCTGGACGAGGAACGGGCTGAGCAGGAAGACACGCTCCTGCGGGATCAGATCGAACGCTACAACCAAAGACTCCGGGATTTCGAAGAAAAACAACGTGCGTATCGCAGCGGGGCGGCCCAAGCTTCCCATCTGAATCATCATCATCACCACGGTCATCACGGTCATCACGTGTCCGGCGGGGCCCCCAGCGTAGAATCGCACCTGACACATCGCCAGGACCCCGAGATGGAGGTTAGGCTTCGGGCCTACTGAGCCCAATCGTGTCATGTTTTCGTCGCGTCTTATTACAATTGATTATTACAATTCGTTAAGCCCACTGCTTTATTTTCCTTCTTACGCTTATTCTTTTTTATCCCGTACCAGCTGCGTTTCTTGGAAATTCTTTATTTTTCCTTCAGCTTGTGTGCAATCGACTAAAGGCGGATAAGGCTGTTATATATTTACATGTATCATTAATACCTATAAGATATGACTTTCCGCAGGATGTTGCCAACGCGCTGGTAAATGATTCACTAAATTTTTTCTTATTTCATTGGATCCATGGTCATTGTGTAATAAAAATAGGATAAAAACGATTGGTTAAAATTGTCGGTTAAAAAAAAAATAATAATTCAGAGAACCGTTCGCAGCAAGTAGACTCACGTATTGTCAATTATTACGTGAGACGTCTGACGTCGTCTCTCTCTCTCGTCTCTATGCGTCATCATGCAATGAATTTCTAGACATTCGATCGAGTGAGACTGACAGTGAGTCAGCAACTCAGTTACTCTGGGAACAAGACGCTTCGACATTTCTGTTTTTAGTTTTAGCAATTCTGTTATATTATGTGTACATATTTGTAAAGAGTTTATTAACTAAATATAATTTTTACCACAATTATTTCAATTATTTGTCTTCTTAATTAACAACGATGGAATCATGGCCTAAATAAGCATTCTTTTTTCCTCAAGTTCCTAATTTCACTTCGATTCAACGGCATTGCTTCATTATAGTTCTCGTATGTGATATTAATATCGTTCCATATGCTGAGTGGTAGGATTGCTCTTTCCGTTTTTATTTTGCGCCTTTTTGCTATTTTTATTTTTTTACTCTAGTATTTTTCTTGTTTTATTTACCTTAGCTAGAAATTGTGTGATTTGTTTTTTCTCGATCATTGGCAAACTTTCGGCTTTGCACTCCCCCATGAAGTCCCCATCGAACTACGAATTTAGAGCACCAGCAATTCACTGCGTATATATTGTTTCAAATGATCCGATTAAATGAATTCAAATCCACTAGATTAAGATTTATGCGAAGGGATCGTTCGGCTTCACACCCTCAGGGCGAATGTGTTTGTCCTAATCCTAGGACGGCTGCTGCAGTAGGTTTTGCAGGCACAATATAAAGTGGGTATCAAAAACTGATACAATATGTAGGAAACTGAAAAGTTTAATTGAATAACAAAGAAAAAAAAAGGAAGAAAAATTGCTTTGATCATTTTAATTTGCGATCCTCGGAGATAACGATGAAGATGAAGATCTTCGTTTAGGTAATTCATCAAAAATCCAAAATTTAAAAAAGCATTCATGTCCGTTTGTATTGAATTCTGAAACTCAGGTCATGATTTTTCAAGATTCGGGAATGCGTATGGCATAAGACACTTTCATATACTAAAGTATGATTTTTTTCCTGTCACAAGGTTTTTTTTAATAAACTACGCCAAGGTCGTAATCGCATTCGATATTGGAATTTCTGCGTCGTAGAAGTCTGCCTCCCTCCCTTCTCGTTGATAAAACTTGTAACTTGTAATGTGTATCTACTGTAAGCCGATATTCAGGTAGTTTGGAATTCTTATAAGAAACCTTATGTGTACGCAAGCGGCTGAGCCGTCCCCGCAGTCTTCCGACGCTAACAAGCCCCGGGCAACTTCACATAATACCTTCCCACGACTCATGCCCACGACTCGACCAAGTATAAGATAAGAGGAACGCGAGAAGCCCCGCCGAATTTGAAACTGAGCTGAAACGGTCCGGAACGCATACATCTCACAATGTATCCGTATTCTTCCTGTAGCGAAGATTTTTCACACCAGTAAGGTGTACGGCGTAGTTCCCGCCATCGCGTCGCCACCGCTTCCGAACTTCCGGTGGTATCTAGATAAAGCGTTATCAGTACTCCCACTGGGTCAACTATTGCTGCTACCACTTCAGCTACAACTTTATCACCTACGTCCTTAGTTATCGCCTGTGTTGACTGTTGACATCTTCGACGGTATAACGAATGTCGAAAAAATCCAAGGACATCCGACAACATTAATACAAGAATCCGCACCCTGTCGATTATCAAATCTGTTCGTGTAATTCGGTACCGAGTCGTAATCTAGCGTCCGCTTAGAACCTCCAACGTCCACCGTTTGGAACTTCCACGGAGATTTTGGAAGGTCTGGAGAGGTTCATTTGGTATAGAAAATCAAACCCTCTTTAACGCCTAAAACGTGCAGATACCGGACAAAATGTACCTAGAATTTTAGGCTGAAATGAGAATCTTACGAGAACCTGACTAAACCCTCGCTACACCCAACCGCCTGTGGTCATCTATGATTTCGGTGGACTTCGAGGTTCAAAATAGGTACTCGAAGGTGGGCCGGACGTTATGAGTATCAAAATAGGCGCTAAATCATGAAACCAGAGGACTCAGAGGCCCTAAATGGGAGCTCGAGTTCGAACAGTTGAAAAGAGTCTTTAAATGTGTTATTAATTAATAACTGTGACCGGAGGGAAAAGAAATAAATACAGAAAGGTTTAAATATATACTTGAACAGTTTATTCGAGCGTGAGTGTAGAGCTGTGCTCTCTACCTCTGGCGGAGCCCTACTGACTACTATATTCCAAGTGTGACACAGTCACACACACACATATATACAATCATGCTCTGCATTACACTCTCATACAATACAACACACTCCCTTAATGCAGACATTGATGTGATTAATTTGTATTACTAAAATAATTTTATATTTCTTTTTACATTATCAACATATTTATATATGTGCAACAATTGAATTCCCTATTTTTTTTAGTTGCACTAAAATATTCTACACCTATTCCTTAGTTTCTATTTACAGAGGAATTTTGTTTGTATTTAGAGAAAAATGTAGTGTGCAAGTCACATGCTCAAATAGACTCACGTCGCGATTGATTTGAGATTGACCCTAACACGACAAGTTTCTCTATATCGTTTATAGTAGTTTCGCAGTACATACATGAATAGATACATGTAGACAATTTTACATTTTATTATATTTTTAACTCAGTATCAGATAGTCCTACATTCATAACAAATTCATACACTTTATCTGGACCTACAGCTTTTGTCAGCATATCAGCTATCATTTCAGTGGTCGGAACATGTTTTAGTTCAATTTCTTTCCTATCTACTCTCTCTTTAATTGAAAAATATTTTACATTCACATGCTTCAACGCATGGCTGAATTTCGCGTTGTTTCCAAACGCTATGGTACTTTTATTGTCGCACAAGATTAAGGTTGGGGCATCGTCTTGTATCTCCAATTCGTATATAATTTTCCTTAACCATAATGCTTCGTCAACAGCATCGGATAAAGATTGAAGCTCAGCTTCTGTGCTTGATTTTGCCATTGTTGATTGTTTTCGAGAGCGCCAACTGATCGCACTTCCCTGCATCAGAAATATGTATCCAGTTACTGATTTGAAGCTCTCTCTTTCTGATGCATAACTGGCGTCACAATATCCAAAAACTTCGGTCTTGCTTTTTCTTGAGAAAGTGATACCAAGTGTGGCTGTTGCTTTCAGGTACCTCATGAGTTTTTTGACAGCTTCCCAATGCGTCCTGTTATAGCATGTGTTGAAACGGCTTAGAAAGCTAGTTGCAAAGGCTATGTCTGGCCTTGTAGCTTGTAGCAAATATAACAATGCACCAACAGCGTTTTGATACGGAATGTTCTTTAACTCTTGAATTTGATCAGGTGTTTTTTCGGAATGGTCAGGTTCGAGTATTAGGCCTGGATCGATTGGTTTTAAAGTTTTCAAATTAGCGGAGGAATCTTCCATATTGTAATTTTTTAGCATTTTGATGATGTAATCCTCTTGATGTAATTTGATTGTTCCTTCCTCTTCGTTTCTTTCGATATTGATACCCAACAATTTTTTGACAGGACCAAGATCCTTTATTGAAATTTGTGCTTCTAGTTTAGTTATGAACCATTGAATGATTTTATCGTGATTATATATTGCAACTATATCGTCTACAAATACAAGAACTATCAGAGTATAATCTTTGTGCGATAAGTAGTATAGACAAAGATCGTTTTTTGACTGTTTTAAGCTCATGGATTTTAGAATGGACTCGAGTTTTGCATACCAGGTCCTGCTGGCTTGTTTGAGGCCGTATATTGCTTTTTTTAGTTTGCATACCTTATCTTCATTTCCAGTACTTATGAATCCAGGTGGTTGAGCCAGATAAACATCCTTGTCGATTTCACTGTGAAGAAAGGCTGTTTCTACATCTAGATGTCGAATCTTGAGGTCGTGTTGGGCTGCGTAGGCAAAGGTCATTCTGATGGTGGTGTACCTCACGACAGGAGAAAAAATGTCTTGAAAATCAATTCCTTCAATCTGCTTGAATCCTTGGGCTACAAGTCTAGCTTTATACGTTGTATCTTTTTCAGGTGTTTGTTTTACTTTATACACCCATTTAGTGCCGATAATGTTTGCATCTTGTGGCTTATCTACAAGTTCCCAGGTGTCGTGAGATAGGATTGAACAGTATTCATTTTCCATGGCTTGTTGCCAGGCTTGGGCATTTTTGCTTGAGATTGCTTGTTGGTAGGTGGAGGGTTCAAAAGGTTCTGAGCAATTTGAAGCTAATGCATGATCAAAATCTTGGAATTTTGAAGGTATTTTCGTCGTTCTTTCAGATCTTCGAAGTGGTGTCATCATGGTTGGAGTTGGATCCGATTTCTCAGGATCTGTTCTATCTTGAGTAGTATCTGGAATCTTTATTTGATCTGATGAAGATGCTTTTGAAGTTTGGCTTCCAGACACTTCCCTAATTGAAGTTGTCTTCGGTGTGGACTCATCGATGGCTTCAGAACTAGCATCATGAAATTCCGTGCTGTCGTCAGATTCATTTGGATCTTTAGTGGTTTCTGAATTTTGCCGTAGAGGGAGCATGACCGTAGAATTTTGATCCTTGAGGGTTGACTTTTCATCAAAGGTGACATCTTTGCTTGTGAAGAATTTCTTCTTGTTGATGTCCCACAACTTGTAGGTGTGGAGATTAGGACAGTATCCTACGAATATGCATTCAGAAGATTTGTTATCAAACTTTTTGCGGTCTTTTGCTGGAATCAGAGCATAAGCTTTACAGCCGAATACTTTTAAGTTACTTAAGTCCGGTTTTTTATCATACCAGAGTTCGTAAGGAGTTGTATTATTCAATGAAGCCTTGGGCGATCTGTTTGAGAGGTATGCTGCAGTAGAGATTGCTTCTGACCAGAATTTTGTCTCTAATCCCGAGTCTGCAATCATGCAGCGCGCCTTTTCTTGAAGAATCCTATTAACTCTTTCAGCTCTTCCATTTGACTGGGAGTTGCCTGGCACTGTAGTAAGATGTTGAATACCCATTGTTTTGAAGAAATTTTTGAGGTAGTCATTCACGTATTCTGTTCCGTTATCACTTTTTAACTTTTTGACTTTGTTATCTGTCTGATTTTGAATGAATATAATGAAATCAGCAAGTGACTTGGGAGCTTCAGATTTCTTTTTTAGAAGGAAGGCAAAGACCATCCTCGAATAATCGTCGCATACAACCATGAAATACCTGTGGCCCTCGATAGAGACTGGTGAAACTTCGCATAGGTCGGTGTGAAGTAACTCCAAAATTTGAGTGGCTCTTTTTGAGGAGGGTGGGAACGGCTTCTTGACGTGTTTGCCATGGACACAGGCTGTGCAGAACTTCCTCACGTTATCAGAGAATTTGATGCCGTCTGCTTGATTACTCAGCTGATACAGTGTTTGATAATTTAGATGAGCCAGTCTGCGATGCCAGGTGTGCAGGTCGGCTGAACTGGTGGTTGCTGACAGAAGTACTGGTTTGTCTGAAGAATTGTTATTTTGGTTATCAGCGGATGTTTTTTGAGAGATTTTAACACGAGAATTTTTTGTTAGATCAATTTTATAAATACCATTGCTAATCTCGGTAGCTAACATTACTAATTGGTTTGAGGAATTTTTTACAATACAATTGTTATCTTTAAAAGATATAGTGGCACCCTTTCTAGTCATACAGCTAATAGAGACTAAGTTAGCTGTTATTTCTGGTACGTATAATACGTTGGTTAATGTTACCTCGCAGTGTGCGTTAGAAGTATTACACAGAATCCTAATCTCACCCTCGCCTGAGACTGGAATCTTATAGGCATTCGCCATGGAAATGTGGTGAACTTTACTTGGACGAAGGTTGATGAATTTTGATTCATCGGCACACATGTGCCTGGATGCGCCGGAGTCGATGATCCACTCAGATGATAATGAGTCGGATATCTTACATCCCTTATTCGTAGCGATGAGACTGAGGAAGATGCACAAGTTGGCAGAAGGTGATATTTCCTCGTCGTCGTCGTCGGTTTCGTCGTCGTCGTCTGGGAGGTTTTCTTCCGTCACATAGGCAGCTCGATTTCGATTCTTCTTTTGTGAGCAGTCTTTGGGGAAATGACCATACTTATTGCATAAATGGCATTTGTGTCTTTTCACGGCCGAATTTGAACGGTTCGAATGAGTGTTGTTGTTATGGCGTCTGTTGTACCCGTGTTTAGCACGAGAGTATAGGCCGTGAGCATCACGTGATTCAGCGTCTGCTCGATGTTTACATTCTTCCAGTATGCTCTTCTTCGCAAGTTCGGTCGACATTGTTGTCACCGAGTTTCTGAGCGCCATTTTCATGGGACGATAATAATCGTCGGGCAAGCCCATTAGTAACAACATGCCGACTAACTGATCGGATATGTCAACACCGTGAGCTCGTAGACGTTTCGCGGCATTTGACTTTTTGGAGATGTATTCTTCGGCTGAATTGCAGTCATCTAGGAAGGTGACGCAGAGATCCGTGAGGGTGTTACATACGTTACACACAGCGTTGTCGTCGTAGACCGCTTTTATTTTCTCCCAAATGACTTTAGCACTGTCCGATTTGTCGAAGTGTGCGCGAACATCAGGGCTGACGGCCATGATAATTCTTGAGCGTACCTCGATGTTATTTTCTGCGCTCGTATCAAGTTCGGTTGCCGTGGGTGCCTCGATGACTTTCCATAATTTTTCCATCTGTAGATAGGCCTCCATCGACATTGCCCAGTCTTGGTAATTTTCAAAACCGGTGAGTTTGTCGATGGATTGATAAATTGATCCGTGATTTCGGGACGCCATGTTGAAATATCAACCGTCGTTTTCATAAATTATACGACACAAAACATAATGTTCAACGGCAAAATATTGCTCACTTTCCTAAAGTTTATCTTTCACTCCGATAATGGCCCATAACCTGTTATTAATTAATAACTGTGACCGGAGGGAAAAGAAATAAATACAGAAAGGTTTAAATATATACTTGAACAGTTTATTCGAGCGTGAGTGTAGAGCTGTGCTCTCTACCTCTGGCGGAGCCCTACTGACTACTATATTCCAAGTGTGACACAGTCACACACACACATATATACAATCATGCTCTGCATTACACTCTCATACAATACAACAAAATGGATGCTAATTTTCAACTGTGGAGGACTTGGAGGTTCAAAATAGGAGTTTGAGGTAAGGAGGTTGAGTTGGATGCTGGAAGCATTAAACTGGGCGCTAAATTTCTACTCGGGGATCTACACTCTTTGATTATGATTATTTTCGAAATTTGTAAGTCGCACGTAAGTTCTCTCGTCCTCGGTAGGATACGGCACGAGTGAATGTCCGTTTAGTATAAATAAACAATCAAATTACCGGCTCTGTAGGACCCCTGAACGAGGACGAAGCACTTGAACTTATTGATGTATAATTGCCTTTCAAATATTCGCGCCCTCCCGGGATCGTCGAGGCTCTAATAGAGCACACGAGGCGGAGGGGGACCCCCGTGTCCTCTTGTACGCTTCTCGCCTTGTATCGCTTTGTAGAAACAGTATTGTAGCCTCGTAGGGTGAGCGTGTGTATGAATTGACCACCCGCAGAGCGCTGTAGGCACTCGTCACATCTGCCTTCGATTTATTCTCAATAATAATTGATGACTTTTGCTCCCTTGCCTCTGCCCCCCTGTCCCGGCAACCTCGCGCAAACGCATTACCGAAAAAGAAAGAAAGAAATACTTTCAAGTGGGACCCACGGACCTTGCTATTATACCCGTGTATCACGCTGTTGTGTAGAATACCAGAATTATGGTAGAAAACGTTCGAGGATTTTTCTTTTCTTTTCGATTTGCACCAAGAAATCTGTGAATTCTTACCAAACCTCCCTGCTTGAGATCTTGGAGATTTGAATCGATTCCATCTTTCCTAAATCGGGACATAAGTCAAAAATCTAAAGCCCATCAGGTTGTAACGGCGGTCAAAGAAGATGCCGACTCGAGTCAATGGGTAAAGATTACAAAAAAAAAAGACAATCGGTGAACATCTTCGCTTAAGAAGCAGCTGTATACAGTAGCTTTACTTGGGCCAAAGACACTCTCCCGTGAAAAGAGACGATACTCTTACAGGATTACCGCGAGCCCTGTAGCTTCGTTGTCTGCCAACCCTGCGAGGAAATACGTCGAGAAGAGAACGGACAAAGGGGCGGGGAAGATGGGAAAAGATGGGAACCTGCAATAAGCTGTAAAGCATCTTGTCACACGACGCCTCTCTCCTTGTCGACCCGTAATGATAGCTCGCAGGTTGAGGATTACGAATTATTCGTCGATCTTCTGTGTATATATGCCTTCCCTCGGCGAAAAAAAAGTAAACAAAGGATTATTGTGTTGCGAATCGATATGAATGTGATGCGATCTTCAACATTCCGCCAAATAATGCTTGGCTGATGATTTGATTTTGCAGTTGAGACTCGGAATGCAGCACCAACATCAGCAGCAGCAGCAAGCAGGCAGATGTCACACTGGATCATCCCAGCGTCATCCGGGCTTACAGCCAAATCTGCAAGTACGAAGTTTTCAGGTTTACAGAAATTAAATATTACAATATCACCGAAACTATTACGTCACGATTCCATATTATTTCTTCGTCGTTTGTTATGTTTGTTAATAAAATTATTTAACATATTTGTTGCTGTTTATACTTTTCATCACCCGATAGTTGGGCGATTTTCCTTATATTTAGTTTTATTTTTATTTTATTATGCACAGTTTCTGGGATATTCTGCTCGCCACAACATTTGCAGCTCGAATCTGTTACGATTGCTCATTTTCTATAGTCTCGTCAATAGCTCTGGTGTGGCGTAATGTTTTACATATGTGATACACCATGAGAGCGTACATTTACTCACGTTTGACTGCACAGCAAATCAACGAGAACTCCTCAGTTCTTTCCCGTCGGGTTCTATGCTCTATGAGTGCGTTTGCAAAGGGTCGAGTTCCATGCTCCACGCTCGCCTACCGACATGCCTAGTGTGCAGTGTGTACCAACAAGCTAAAGTGTGTTTCACAGATGACCGCCTCGGCTGAATGCGAGTTTGGCTCCTGAGCCACCGCGCTAAAATATGTTCAACTGATATTCAATTGTTTACCAACGGAATTGATGAAATTTACAGAGTATTAGGTAGATCGAAAACAATGCACATGGTACCCCTAAAATATTGGTATAAGACTTGCATCTCGATCATCTTGAATTACTAGGCGAAAATCTGCAGACTGTACATATCATCATGTCAGGTTTCCGTATACTTATAACGACTTCTATAGAAGACTGGTTCCGATCACACGCTATTGTGAGGGATCCCACCGTCGCTGGGGGTGAAGAGTGAATACAATTTCAGATAGATCGAAATTTGAGATTGTATTGACATTTCTTTTTTCACTGTTTATGTGCAGTGTTAATAAGGTGAAGTAACTTCTCGTGCTTTCTCGAGTCGAAATTTGAGACCTACTTTTGAGCCTAAACCCTACTTTGAGCTTACAAATTGCACAAATTTTCCATTCCACCAGTGTTGGCTTCATGTAGATTTTGAATTTGGACTCGTGATTGACTGGACCGTATTTTTTTTTTTTTTATGCTATGTGTCTGCTTTCGGCCTGTAAGGGAATCGGCTATCTCGCGCACCCTCCTTGAAAAGGAGGCTCAGCTGTCGGAAAAATTGAATCGACTGAAATCTACTTTGACTTCACACAAATGGGCCGTCCTAAATTTGATGTATAAAAGTTGACTCTGACAGATGACAATGGTCCTTGGCGCTCATTCGTTTCTGATTTAGAGAGTGGCAACAAAATCACAACAAACATTGATTTGTAGGTTTTTTTCTAACATTTTTTGTTACTATTTTCTCATATTAATTTGTTAGAATGTCCAGCTGTTGTATTTTCACAGACGAAACCATTCACCAGGCTGGATGGGGCGTTATTGATCTGACTCACTGTGACTCTACAATTGTTGGTACGTCATTGTCTTTACAAAATATCTTTTTCTCAAGATCTCATATTTAGATCGAAAATTAAACTAGGGGTCACATTTTGTATCTGGACGACTTTAAGGTTTACGGATAAGTTCTGTAACGGATCAAAAAAAAAAAAAAATATTCGCATCAAATTCGTGCATCGGAGTCAATACTTTTTGTATTTGGGGGATTCCACGTCAAATCGAACGGTCGATTTCCCTGACCCCTTTTGATCTGTTAGCCCTTCTACACAGTCGAAGTACACGTTGAAAGGGTCAACTATGAATTTTTTCAGATTTTTCTGACCAAGTATTTTTTTCACTACAGCTGGTCAAATAATCAGCTTTTAGCGTCCTTTCGATTTTTCAAGCCAACATAGCGTGAAATTCTGATGAGCAATGAAAAAATTTCTCATACAAAAGTTTCGCGTCTCTCGTTGAAATTTCTGAAAATAATTTCTTGCAATTAATAGTGCCTCGCGAAACTGCAGTTTTGATGAAAAATCTTCGAAAATCTTCAGTAACGAAAAAGTGCCCTGATCGAATTGGCTGAAATTTATACACAGCGTGTCTTTTACAATGCCAAAGTTTGTCTGCAAATTTCATAGAGGGCCGAGCAGTGGTTCAAAAGATACATCAACAAATATTCGCACAGTGGCGAGAATTCGGCGATTATGAGGTCGCGAGAAAGTTTTTTCGGCCGCAGTTCAAAAATTCAAGGGCGATCGCGAGTACGCAAACATGAATAATGAATATTGATCTTGAATTTTCGAATCGTGGCCAAAAAAACTGTTTTGCGACCTCATAATCGCCGAATTCTCGGCACTGTGCGAATATTTGTTGATGTATTTTCTGAACCACTGCTCGGTCGACTTTGAAATTTTCAAACAACCTTTGGCATTGAAAAACACACGCTGTGTATAAATTTCAGCCAATTCGATTAGGGCACTCTTGAGATATGAATGATTTACACTCATTTCGTATCAAAACTACACTTGAACGGGGTCTTAAAAATCTGATGAAAATACTCTCGAAAAGTTCACAAAAAACCCAAAAATTTTCCTACTGGAACTTTTTTCACACACCGTTCACGTTTTGAGCTACGTAGAATAAAAAAAAAAAAAAAAATTAAAATCAATTCATTCGATGATTTTTCGTAATGGAATGATGAGTAAAAAAAATCAGAAGAAATCACAGTTCATCCTTTGAACATTTAGTTTGACTGTACAAAAGGACAAGCAGATCGAAAGGGGTCAGGGAAAAAAATCTCGTTTTTTCGGTCGATTTGACGTGGAATCCCCCATTTGTGAAAAATAATAATAATAATAATAATAATAATAATAATAATAACAAACGCAAATCCGGTAGGACACTTTCCATTAACGATTGTTTCACCTATTTTTACAACACGTTGATATGCTTCGTATTCAATTTCACCGTACCCAATCAATTGTAAAAAGTTGTCTCAAATAGCAGAATTGAGAATTGAGCAGGTTACATTCTAGCCGGCGATCGCACATGTGTCGAAGTTCTGATGCAAATTGAGCTACCTGCCTCTGACGCAATTAATTCAAAAAATCATTTAAACCAATTTGAACCTATAAGGTAATAAATAGTCGACCACCCACGCTTTATTCTGCCCTGCTGCAGAGTCTTCACCGTTCTACTTACAATTAGTTTGGAAATGAACATGCCCCGGGTTTAGGGCTTGACAGGGGAGTGAATGAATAAAACAACCCCTGGCCTCTACCCTGGACGTTGGGTTCTGGTCGGTGCAGTCTCGTATATGAGGCAATATACGTATATATATACTATATATATATATGTGTGTCTAGCATATACATAGAATACATTATGTTGAAAGCCGGTGCGCCGCGCCGCTACGCAGATGTGCAGCGAAGTGAAGCTATAGGACCCTCCCTTTTATTTTATTGCCAAGGCCTTTTTTTAATTCCAAATTCAAGTTTGTACAACGATAATAAATTACATCGAACGCAAATTACAAGTGTTGCCTTCGTGGGGAAAAGACAGACCGAAATTCCAATTCCACTTGAAAATGTGTATCTTAGAACTGCAACAACTCTCCCCAATTTTTTGGTCGTCATCTTAGTATCAATCCAAAGACCGCCTTAAATTAGCTATGAAATTTTTATGAACGCTGTTTCATTATGCTTACAATTATTTTTTTTCAATAGCGGAACTATTTCGATATTTATAACTAATGATTATTATTTTTTCGTTAAAACAGAACCATATATTCTTCATTTGATACGCACAAGCGTTCTTGATGTTGAAATTAGATGTTCGTAGAATGGAAATTGAACGTTTTATTACAGAACGTCGTCTAACACCTGACCCGCGTTTAATGGAGCATGCTAAATGTAGGCATATGCAAAACCCATTGTGAGTTGAGTTCGCACCCTTTAATCTCCCTCCTTGATATATAGCCAGCGAATACGGGGTAATCTTGAATAATTCGTATTGTACCATAACTGGAGAAGAGATCGTCGATCAGATCATTCATTCAAATTATTCAGATAGTTTAAAATCTAAAAAATTTGCATGCGATAAAATAAACTTAAGGATGTAATCAAAAATGATTCTCGTCGGAAAATTGAGTACTTTATGATGAGATAAAAATCGGAAAAAAATCAACCATGATGAAGATGATAAGAGTATTCATTCAGAATAATACTAATGTCCGAAAGTTATCAATAAATTGTTTAAACAAAACATTGTTCAACAAATTCTCTGGTAACGTTATTTTTTTTCATCTCAAATAAATGCCCTAATTTTTCGGAACACAAATTCATTTTTTAGGAATTTTGTCACTATTTTGAAATTTCCGTTTTTGAAAATTTGTAAAGGCTGTATTTACCAAACTATTTGTTCCACGCTCCGGAAACTCCGGAATTGTAATCTACATCGTTTTCAGAAAAACATATACAAAATTCAGATTTTTTTTTCCATCTTTCAAAATTTGGAAATTTTTTCAAAATTATTAAAAAATTCATGTGTATTCAGAAAAATTAGGGCATTCATTTGAAATGAACAAAAAATAAGGTTACCAGAAAATTTGTTGAACAATGTTTTGTTTAAACAATTTATTGATAACTTCTGGGCATTATTATTATTCAAAGTTAATACTTTGGTCGTCTCGATTGTGGTTGATTTTTTTCCGATTTTCATCTTATCCCGAAGTACCTAATATTGTCGACGAGAATCACTTTTCGTTGAGAATGTACATCCTTAAACAAATTTTTATTTTTTAATCAATTTCTCGAGTTAGTGGAGTAAAAATTATTTCAAAACTTTAATTATGAGGTGCACTGACGGGAACTGCGTGTTTGACAGTGTTAATAGTTTTCGCTTAGCCCAACACGAGACAGAACATGTGCATGTTTATCTTGATTTATAGTCGTT
Organism: Euura saliciscinereae; assembly: GCA_018420115.1. NCBI lineage: Eukaryota > Metazoa > Arthropoda > Insecta > Hymenoptera > Tenthredinidae > Euura > Euura saliciscinereae. The sequence continues at coordinate 96,554 of JAFFZH010015816.1, read as the reverse complement.
ACAACTCTAGTCGAAATTGAACGCGTTGTTTTGCATTTAACGAGGGCGTAGCCGCTGCAGGCAACTAATTCGTTCGCCCTAACGTACACGGGTCGAAATTAACGCCACTTGGCAGGAGTTATATTTTTCTTTTAAATTTAATTCAGTGTTGTTCAGTTACGTTGATCAACATAGACTTTGATTTATACCTTTCAAACTATGTAGTTCAGCAGCTCACACTTACACAGCGATTGTTCTTGTCTCGCCTCAGATTCTTGTTTCTCACAGTATTAAGTTACTTTTTTTAATATTTTTTTCACAACTTCTTAATATTCCCATTCGATTCGGCAGCATCATTTATTACCTTTAGATCTTTACCTGCTGACTATAAAAAAGGTTTCACACTCTGTTGGTAGAAAAAAATCTTCACGGGGTCTACTAATGTCTTACATTATACAGAATGTACACCTTTGTCATTTAACTATATGCTAACGAGATGCTCATTTGTCTTATCTGCTTTTCTTTTACAGGGGAGGAAGAAGAATGAGTTGAGTCACGGTCATCACATCTAGACTGATTCCTCTCGCTTGTATATTATTTTTTGTTACACTCTTCCGTATGATGAGCATCTTCTTGTTTTTGTGTCTTTATTACCATTTCGTATCTTTTTTTATCCATAAATAATTTATTCAAATTTGTATCGTAATTGTTGTATAAATTGTAGATAAATAAATGTCCCAGAGTCGAAAAAAATTGGTAACTCCTAGTCTCCCATTTTATGTGTCGTATTATCGCATACTTGAACCCGAATTTTCGAAATAAAAAATCACACATCTCTCCCTCTGTCGTAGGGTACGTACATGTCCCCGTTTTCAGGTCGTTGATTCTTTTGTCGAACACAAACATCCGAATCAGTGACATGACCAACGTAACCCTTTCGTAGATGGCGACGAAATTAACGTCACCGTGGTACAAGTCAAGTTCTCAATTTAAAAATACAAGAAATATCAATGATACCAAACAATAGTTTATTGTTTACTGTAACGATGTCTGCCGTAAAACTAAATGAATTCTTGCATCAATTTGTCAAAGCCGTGGTTAATAGTGTCGCCCGATTAGCATGTCACTTAACGTAGCGTAACTGCAGGGCGAGGGGTGTGTCGAGGTGAGCAAAAATACATTTGTTTAAATTATACGCTCTTTCCGATTGCAGGGATCGTTGAATGAAAGGATGATAGAGGATCCATTACATTATAGCACCGAACCATAGAACCAGAATAAATTCGTGAAAGTTTATTGAAAAGAAAAAACAATTCCTATTTTCGAAATACTTTTATCAAAAGCACTACCCAGATAATGGATTCTTTATTAGCTCAACGTAAGTTTCTCCACGACCCGATGCTTTGTTGTGCTGAATGACTGGATCAGAACCGGAGTATAGATTTGGATTTTAATTCGGGGGTCAGAGGCCGTGCGGATGGGGGCGGAAAGGGGGCTGCCAAACTCTAGTGGATCGGCTCCAGAATCCACGGTTCAGGCCTTCGGGCTTTCCTACTGTATGCTTTTCGGATTCCAGGCACGTTACGCAGCTTCCCTTCACCGAGACAATCGCATACTCAGGTGTTCTTTCTCCCACCAAAATTCGTCGAGTGTTTGGTATTCGTATTAGAGGAGAAAATCGTCTGGGGTTGCACCTGACCCCACCGTCGAATCGGACCAAGTTTCAGTAGTTTTAATAATTAATCAATGCTGAAAACGGCTCATAACCTCCCATCACGGTTCGAAGAGTGAATAAAATGTCTGTAAGAGAACTCAGACTGGTGTTAAATTGATATCAATAAAACAGGCTTAGTAGGGGCGCCAGCCTCCCCTCATGCCGGTTGAAAAGGCAGGCTACGAAATCCGTAACCCCGGATCCCGAGGTGGAAGTTTAGACCTCGAGCTTTCACCGTTCCAAATCCTCCCCTGGATCGACGCATGGATGATCCAGGCTTATCCCAATCATTCCTACCCCGTATCGGGGTTCCTTCCTGGTGCCAATTACGGCAAATCAACGTCAAGGGACAAAGCCTGCCACATCACTAGTCACGATTGATCGTATTGCTCGTGGCAGAATTCGAAACTTTACAGCTCGGCATCAAAATGAGATTTTTCAAATATCTTTTTTATCAAAAGCCCGATCGGAAGTGAGACACTCAAAGGCAGCCTCATATTTGGTATTTGAAAAATTCCCGAGGCTGAAAGAAAGTCCCGCAGTTTAAATCCGAACGCAGAGTGATAGAATAGTGTTAGGTGTTTTGTAAACAAACTTATTTTGTGAGCCAGAATAGTACCAAGGCGATGTGTGATCCGTCACGGACAAAAGACTCTTGACTTTTAACGGTTCCAGCTCAGTCAAAGCTCCCGACTGGTATTCCGAGATCTCAAAAAGTCTCAACAACTTTCGGAAACTGCTGCAGCCTGCACCTTTCAACTGCTCTCTATTGCACTTTGATCGATAATGGCAGTCGTAAAAGAATCTTCCGCGAACACACACTGTCAGCAGTGAAGGATTCAATTCAAATTTTGATGAACCAAAGATCACATCGCCACTTTGAAACGATAACATTCATGCCTCGCTTGATCCGACTTATGCATCTGCATTGTAAAAAGGACCTCGGTCTGGATTACGGTAATGGATCTCTTCTCCTATCTGAGACCATCTGCATACGATCGTGCACAGATTACGCCCGGATGTTGACTGATACTGCACACCCTGAAAAGAGTGTGAAATGGTACGGCACAGGTTTGACCTGACGAATTTTGTTGAAGATGTAGGATCATTGTTACGAAATCATTCCGTTATTGCTCATGCAGAGCAGAAGTTGAATCGTATTTCTAAAACAACCTCGCATATGGTAGGTACATTATTTTTAGGTTGCACATTTCATCCAGTCGTATGGGCACCGAGCTACGCGACATATGCGATGACTTGACCTTGTTTAGTGCGATCAAAGAAGAGGAAGGATGAGAAGGATACACCGTCGACAGGTCGATGACTCTGGTATATTTTTCCATCTATGACTCCTGACGCTTATGGTGCTAACGATCCTGTTCAACCCTCATGAAGTGCTTTATAACACAATGACGATTGGTCCGCTAAAAAGTGTAACAAGTGTTAATATATTCCTACATCGTCACTTCATCGATCATCACATATTCGTCAGATTTTTCTTGCTGAATTTGTAATTCAAATGAGAGACAGAAACGAGTCACACTTAATTAGAATAAAACTCAAGACTGATTGTCGTTTGAGTACCACCTTTTTCATTTAAAAAAAAACCAGATTAATGATCCGTTAAATTTTTCTCAGATAATCGAGAGACCAAAAGTCAATCTGTCCATTGACTCGATAGCATTGAAGGGATTCGTATTCCATTTTCATTGCGAGTTGTTGTGCTTGGTTCTCAATCCTGACATAATGACTGGCTGTCAATGGTCCGAAGCAATAACGAGCGCGGGAGTATAGGGAGCCTGTTATACGCATCCGTAGGAATAGGTAATCGGTACATATTCCGTTCACATTCATTTAAGGGTCAATATAGCCCGGTGGAGCAATTCAATGCTTGCAGGTTAGGGTAGTAGTCGTGAAACGGAGTCGATTTGTTTGTATTTCTCTTCAATGCGTCGACAGATTTCGAAAATTAATGCCAATTAGTGCAGCTGAATTGGACGTCCGTTTGGGGAAGTGCGTATTTATTATTTAACGGATCCAAAATCCACGTCTCCCTAATACTTCCCAAGAGTCGGAAGCTCGAGCCCAAACTATTCAGGCAATATAGATAAATAAAGAGTTTGTGATTATAAAATCGAAATTTCCAAATGTGCCACGGGTCAATCACCCCGAGCTTCTCAACCTTCGTCAATTTTTTCATTTTATGCCAAGTTGAGGGCAGATTTACTGCAATACTAGGGGAGAGCGGTTCGATCGTGAGTTATTGGCCTTTCATTCTAAGGTTTGACTCGAGGAACGTGTCTGTTTGTAGTTTAGTTCGTGACATCCGACACGTCCCCAGGCACAACTTAACTGATCAGTAACAGCGTGTAGTTGTCAGGAAAGTTCGAGAGTATAAGATATTTATTTTTGGAAGTATACTACTTGTACGTATTCGGGAGTCTGTCAAAGTTCAGAAAAATATCGGATCCCCCAGAGATTTCTGATTGCGTTAAAAGTGGGTTCTTATGTTAGTGTCTTGCAAATAAAAATATACATCGGACGTTCACTTTCGATACAAGCTCAAATCCAGCTCCGTGTTAATTGTTATCCTCGCTGCCTATGGTTTAGCCATGCGATATCAGAACCCGACCTTATATCAGATAAAACGTTCAATCACATCACTTTCGAGACGAATCATTGTACAGGTATTTTGAGTTACAATTGCGTTTCATTTCGTATTACAAAGAATCGTGGAATATTGGAGAAAGTGTGTCCGTGGGCTGTTTGAAGCGAGGATATTCATGATGCGAGTACAGAAGAGAGCATAGGGGAAGGCACGCTCCCTGTCAACGCTCGACTGTCAACTAAGCTCAGGATAATTGCTAGCATCAGTGGGGATCACGAGCCACGCGCCTGAAACTCCCTTTAATTACACGTCACGTTCGCCTTGAGATCTTTGTTATACACCGATGATCGGTATCGAATAGAGGGAGATTCAATCTTCATCTTACCATCAACACCATCACCCGTCAGGATATATCGGAATAACTTTACGTCTGGGTGTTGAACCAATTCGAAAGAAAAGAAAAACACTAGAATCGACGAGAGAAGAATTTAAGGATGTACAGGCCATGCAATCTCAACCAAAAGTGAGTCTCGTCGTCAATATTGAGTACTTCGAGATGAGATAAGAATCGGACAAAAAATCAACCACAATCAAGACGATAAGAGTATTCATTTTCAATAATAATAATGCCCAAAAGTTATCAACAAATTGTTTAAAAAAATCATTGTTTAACAAATTTCCTGGTCACGTTTGTGACGAATAAGGACTTTTGAATATACCGCCAAATCTATAAATATAGTCTCGAAATCAAATAAACTAGGATTCGAGACTAAACACGAATCGAGAGACTAGAGGGAATAGCAGAACTCGCTCTATCGACGTCCGGCCAGCGAAGAGACAACACCTTTTCACGCTCTGTTCTCATGTGCACAAGTCTTATTATTTATTTATTTATTTATTTCATACGGGAAAAAAATCCCTTCGGTAGAATACATACAAAAATAGGATAGTACATGCAATTTGGCGGAAAAATAAATCAAAATATAACGCACTCAAAACGACAACTAGTCATTGCACAAAAATAGAATAACCAAAAAAAATAAAAATAATAAAAATAATGAAGAAGAAATGAAGTAAATTGAACTAAATAAAATACGAAAATAAAATAAAAAAGGTTTCAAACAAGCACCAGAGAAATAGGTAAGAGCGTGCTAGGTAAAAACAAACACCGCACCCCGACACATGGCTTTGAATGTAGAGATGGGTATAGAGAAAAAGTCAATCCGGGGATATTTATTTGATGTGTCACTAAGCCTGATAGACAGGGATCTATGCTGCAGCTTATTATAATTACAATCACACATTTCGTCATAAAGTTTCATCGATATATTACAACCATCGACGAGGATTCCAACATCTACAAGCAACATAAAGAACACGTATTTGGTCTGGCCAACCACATCTCATTTTTTAACCCATATATCATTCACTCTCATTCATTAATTTGATGCTCAAGCATCATTTTATTTTTAACTTATAGACTGTTCACGCATGAAATTACCTCTAAGATTCTGAATCATGATTTTATTGATTTTCTTTATACAACGTTTACACTGAAGTTTTATATTTATACGATATTTAAAATTGCTCATTCACGCAAACAATAATTGACCTTTGGGTTCATACGTTTCCATCAATAAAATCGAATTATACCACAGTTTACAAGAGATTGAACGTGCGCGAGAGTTATTTAGATCCCATCCTCAGATTTTGTTTCAATAAATAATTAATTTCACCTTTAAATATATTTCAATCGTTAAAATTGAATCATTAAAAGTAGCATTCCGGTACACGTTATTTTATTTTCATGTCAAACGAATTCGTTAATCTTTCTGAATGCACATGAATTTTTTCAGAATTTTGTCACGTTTTTCCGTTTTCGGAAGTTTCTAAAGGCTGTATTTACAAAACTATTAGTTCCACGCTCCGGAAACTTCGGAATTGTAATCTACATCGTTTCCACAATAACATATCCAAAATTCAGATTTTTCTTCTCTATTTTTCAAAATCGAAAACGGAAATTTCAAAAAAGTGACAAAATTCTGAAAAAATTCATGTGTATTCAGAAAGATTAACGAATTCATTTGACATGAAAAAAAAATAACGTGACCAGGAAATTTGTTAAACAATGATTTTTCTAAACAATTTGTTGATAACTTTTGGGCATTATTATTATTGAAAATGAATACTCTTATCATCTTGATTGTGGTTGATTTTTTTCCGATGTTTATCTCATCTCGAAGTACTCAATATTGACGACGAGACTCACTTTTGGTTGAGATTGTATGGCCTGTGCATCCTTAATGGGCAAGACAGCATCGGATTCATGGATGTTGTGTCCCCAGCGAGTCGATGAATAAATTTTCACCCCACAGAACAAAGAGTTTATCGGGATATTGTACTCGGATGAAGGATCGAAACGCCGATCGCAAGATAGTCGGACGGATGATCCGTGAAATAATTTGAATACAACGACAAGTGTAAAGTCACACGGTGTATAATTTCATTTGAACAAAGCCCAATCGCTCCTTCTGGACACCCAGGCACCGAATACGATTGTATCTGATGGTTGTTACAGCAGTACAAAATAATGGTGGCGAAGTACGAAGGCGTTAATATTTGTACTATTTATTCTAGATATTTTTCATCCGACATTTTATTGAACCTAGAATTGTCACCTTGTAGGTGTGACAAAAAAGCAAAGGATTTTGATATCCCTTCCGGGTATTAGCCCTCACCTATCTATACACCCTATGCTCCACTCTCGGCGTTGTAGGTAGGTATACACGGTGTGTATCATGTATTATGTAAGGGCAACCTATGCAGCTCAATTGAAGAATAAGGTTTTTGTCATTCATCTCGAAATAAATCCGGTAGCATTCATTGAAACGATACAGGAACATAATCCTGAGAGTTGATGTGTTTGCAGATGTTTCACATTCACAGCCCGTCTGTTTGCAGACACTAAATTACATGGTACAATACCCGAGTACGTGCACAACCCTTCCAGTAGCGCAGACGGATTATGAAATCGAAAAAATACGAAACCTCGATGTTCTTTTGAGAGCCTCAGCGTTCCAGAGCGCGAAACTGTTACAAGATGGCCGGTACATCCGTGAACGACCGTGATCCCTCGAGTATTTGACACTCAAATAATTCTCGAATCGCAGCCTACAGTGTGAAAAATTATTGCGAATTTAGTACACATTAACTACACGAAAGTCTTGTAGAATCACAAATTTGTATGTTCTGCGAATTTCGGAACAAATTTCACAAATTACCATAGATTAGTCACAAAAATACGAAATTGTGTATAAGGGGGATTCCACGTCAAATCGAACGGTCGATTTCCCTGACCCCTTTTGATCTGTTTGCCTTTTTACACAGTGGAAGTACACGTTGAAAGGATCAACCGTGAATTTTTTCAGATTTTTCTCAGCAAGTTTTTTTACTACAGCTGGTCAAATAATCAGCTTTTAGCGTTTTTCGATTTTTCAAGCCAACATAGCGTGAAATCCAGATGAGAAATGAAAAAAGTTCTTATACAAAAGTTTCGCGTCTTTCTTTGAAATTTCTGAAAATCATTTTTTGCAATTTTTTGTGCCTCGCAAAACTGCAGTTTTGGTGAAAAATCTTCGAAAATCTTCACTAACAAATAAGTGCCCTGATCAAATTGGCTAAAATTTTTACACAGCATGCCTTTTTCGATGCCAAAAGTTGTCTGAAAATTTCATAAAGCGCCGAGCAGTGGTTCAAAAGATACATCAACAAATATTCGCACAGTGGCGAGAATTCGGCGATTATGAGGTCGCAAAAAAGTTTTTTCGGCCGCAGTTGAAAAATTCAAAGGCGATCGCTAGTACGCAAACAAGAATAATAAATATTGATCCTCAATTTTCGAATCGTGACCAAAAAAACTGTTTTGCGACCTCATAATCGCCGAATTCTCGCCACTGTGCGAATATTTGTTGATGTATTTTCTGAACCACTGCTCGACCCACTTTTAAATTTTCAGACAACCTTTGGCATTAAAAAAGACACGTTGTGTATAAATTTCAGCCAATTCGATTAGGGCACTCTTGAGTTATGAATCATTTACACTCATTTTGTATCAAAAGTACACTTGAACGGGGTATTAAAAAACTGATGAAAATACTCTCGAAAAGTTCACAGAAAACCCCAAAACTTTTTTCATACATCGTTCACGTTTTGAGCTATGTATTTGAGCTAAAAAAAAAAAATCAATTCATTCGATGATTTTTAGTAATGGAATGATGAGTCGAAAAAATCTGAAAAAATTACAGTTAATTTTTTCAACGTGTAGTTTGACTGTGCAAAAGGACAAGCAGATCTAAAGGGGTCTGGGAAAAAATCTCGTTTTTTCGGTCGATTTGACGTGGAATTCCCCATCAATTTCAGAGAATTGTGTAGAAAATTCATCGTATTTTTGCCGATTATTGAACTAATTCTCAAATTTTCGTTGCCAGTATAGTTCCGCCAACCTGTCCCCAAAATCTTCACTCTGATCAATACACTTCCCGAATCCACCGGATTCTTGGCTGTATCCATGACGACGCAGCAATGGCCGTCCTCGACATCCCGGCGCTTGCGTCGCGACGAACCAGAATCGCAATCCCACACTTCAGCATTATGTTCTAGTTATCTGGCCAACTTCTAAACCTTCGCCCCAGGTAGCTATTCTTCTGAGGATCAGTATTCTCCACGTTGAACGATTTCGAGCAATGCAGCTGTATCATGTACGAGTCTCTGACCTTTGACACATGGGCCATTCTCTCCTGAGTGACCAGTTTCGTCGCCAATCATATGTGCCATACAATATTTTGACTTAGGACTGAAAGAAAAATCAAGTAAAAGTATAGCAACCGATCCAACGCAGAAGTAAACCAGATTGGAACAAACTTGATACCACAGTAGGTACAGATGATGCGCGCTAAGCACAGAGACGAAATATTGATTGAAAAAATCTGATTGTTATACTCGACCAATATTCTAAAATCACTGTGTTCGCACTGTGTTTCTTACCCTTTGCTCACTCAGCCGAGGATAAAATACACCGTTAACCGAATGTGACGCGTATAGTGTGGCGCAGTCAATGCTCAGGAAGCCGTGAACGTTATATTTCATTTTATTCGGAGGCACGACCCTGTGCGAGACGCTGAACACCAATGCGAGTTAATATCAAATAAATCAAAATAAAGGCTTGAGTCCTGTGGACCAGTTGACTAGGCGGGCAGGCGATGATGCGGAAGAACCTAAAGGGTACGGTTGTTACGGAAGGACAGGAGTGCGCAGTCTCTGATGTACAAAGATGAACCCAAGGCGAACACGATGTCGCTGAAATGATTTTCACCGATTCCTACTCTTTTTTACTGTAGGGTTTAATCTATGATAAGAGGTAATTGATTTCACGCCATTTGATTTACGACCTACAAGTCGAAAGGTCGATTCGGGGTAAAAACGGGGTAAAAATGGGGTGAATCCAACCCCAAAATATCATCGTGAAACATGTGTCGCTACTCCATACAGAAGTTTACGTAGGTACCGAGGTCAGAGAGAAAAAAAGAGCCAAAAATTTCCATTTTTATCGCCAAAACGATAGAAAACGTTCGTACAAAGGGTGACTGTGTGACGGATCGGCGTATAAAGATATCAAATGTCGTACGTTATTCACCTGACCAGGAAATTTATGACCCATAGACAAGGTCGGTCCGTAATTGATTTTTTTTTCTTTCATGTTAATGGAAAATCTGTATGGTATTCCCAGTATCTGTGACAAGACTGGGAAACTGTATTTTCGATGCTCTGGCCACAGGATCTGTTGTCGTCTCTCTGTCAACAGTGGTAGAGATGTCAAAACGTCAATTTTCCAAAGTGAAGGTAAGCGCCCCAAAATTGGGGGAAAGTGTCGAAAGTGCCTTAAGCCTTTGACAATAATCTGTTCCGTCGACCCTGTATTTGCTGAGCCCTAAATAGTCCAGGATTATTGTGTTTCCGAAAACACGTCAATTTATATGGGAAACGCAAATAATACCAGTCACCACAAGGGTTTTACGTGAAAAGAAAAGGCCTAGAGAGGCAAATCGATTTCAAATCGATCAGAACAGCAACTTCTTATCATTATTTTCCATTGGAATACCTACTTGAACATTGATTTTTCTCTTTGCAAGGTAAGTTCTTTATTTTCCGCTTGATTATGGTTGAAATGTACGGATCGCTATTCCATTCTTCCGATACGACACGCTTGAAAGATGAACGCATCCCTTTGTGTGCCTAAAGTATCCATAATATATCATACTCTATCGCACAAGGGCCGTGTTTTTTTCTGTTCCGTACTTGTCAAATATTGCAACCCTCCAAGGATACCATCACAGGTCCGGGACCGATAAACATCGTTGTAAGATGGGAGATTACTATTTCGTGAAATAAGCTCGAACGCTCGCTAACTATAGGGGCCAGGTTCATCGGCCACCTCCGCGTTCCTCAAGTCTTTCGTATCCATTACAAAGAAACGCGATGCAGATCTTCGACATCTATGATGGTTCGTTACTCAACGATCATGGCGGCGTCCTTTGATGTATTCCAGTCGGCCTGCTATGCAGTGCAAAACTGAACACACCGGGTGAACACAATTGGTTGACGCTGCGAGGATGAATTAGTTGTTAATTTGCGTAATTGAATTAACTCCAAATCAAAAGATTCAGTCACTGCAGTTGTGGCATGTCGTCGTACTTTCGGTTGCTCCAGAAAAAAAAATAAAAATCATCTGGGAGGATGAAGTTGTAAGCTCACACCGTCAACGTCTCGGCCACCTGAGGAGGCTACGGTGGGACCAATTCCACATAAACAAGCTTACAATTTCAGTGAACGAGGGTTTCGACATAGGTATACAGGAGGGTAAACACAACCCGCCCTGTATCATAATTACATATAAGTAATATAATAGCTTGGGAATGCCCGTATAATCCGAAGGTTAGGTTAGGTTAGGTTATTTTTTATATGAAACATATCATTGTTAAGGCATATGGATCCGGCGTCGGATCAATGTCAGACTCAGTTTCCTCTCTCCTCCCTAATCCGCTAATTCCGTTCTCGAACTTATTTTTCTTTCCCGTTGCTTTGAAATATCTTTGTTATTTTCTTTTCCCCCGCACATGTCAACAAGGCAGACGTCCTTGATCCATAGTCTCATCGTCAAGTAACGTGATTAGAGTCGAGGAATGAACTTTGCGACAATTCACATTCGGTAACGTGCACAGCGATTATTAGATCCAACTGCATGGCAGACTATGGGTATCGGTTACTAAGTGTCGTCACAAAAGAACTCTTCAGCTCGGATTGATGGATGGGTATTGATTATGTGAGCTGACCCGTGTGATTTAACAATTTTTTTTTCGCAAAAGTGGGTAGGTACCCAGATACACTGCCTTTCAAAATCTGCTTGAAGGATGTAGGGATACTTTTTACCCCAATAGGTATCCAGTTTGTGATCCTCTGCACGTTTTTCTCAGAGAAACGATACAGAAAAACGAAAATACGACACATGGCGTTCGCTAGGTTGAAGTTTGAACCGAACACCCTGTGTATTTAGGTATCGATGTTGGCATAAACACAAGATTTGAGTGAGCGAGGCAATATGCTAGTCAAAGGCCCTCGACTTTTGTACCGATGTCAGATTTCGATTGAAATATCTGACATTTCCACAGGTACGTATATATAAGTTGCAGAAACAGCAGGCGATCTATTGGTTCTTTACGCTGTACCTACACTTGAATGCTTCGCATTTGCACATTTTAGGCATTTTTTCCGTTGCATAGATCCCCATTGTCGATGAACCAACATACAACGCGGCTCAACGGTCAATCTAATTCCATGACAGCCACTCGTCGAGATTATTGAAGAATCAGTTCCGGTTCTGCGCGAACAGAAAGTACTTTTGGACAGCCGTTAGCCGTGAACTGTGAATGAACATCGGCTCTCTGAATATAAAAATAATGTAACGTTCTTAGATGTGAGCGAAAAAAAAAATCTATTCCCACCTGGAAATTCGCCGGTGGGTGTTACAAGTAGTTGTGATAAACTCGTAAGGTAAGACGACTTCTGCTGACTGATCATTAATACAACATTCTAGGTTGTTAAACGTACACAAAACGTAGAGGCGATATATTTCCCTCTTCAGAAGCCAGTGGAAATGTCATTTATCGACCAAACTCGTTTCGTCTGACCATGTATCTACAGATTAACTGTAAATATTTCCAATCATCAAAATGCACTAAATCGCAAATTATAGGAAATTTTTCAGCCGTCGCGAAACGGTATGCAGAATAATACTTGATGTTATCAGCACGTTTGGTTTCTTCCTTTGAATAACTGCATCCGTCGGACCAGAAACTTTGGCCATAGGTTCAAGAAAACAGTTACAAAAGAAATGCAATGTCACAATGACATCAACTTTGAGTTATCATATATATTGGCCATTACAAAATATTTTGACGGCTTGCAAATAATGATTGGACGTGCAAAGACAAATACCTACATGAAAGGTCACTGTTGGCGATTTCTGGCGACGATTATGCACATAGTATTAAATATTCCAACGCTCACGGTGCAACGCGTGCGTGGAATACGTAGAGACGAATTAACGAGGGGTAACAAATCTATTTGCACAAGAAACACGTACTCTATAGTCTATTATTCGCGATGAAAAGAAAATATGCCCATGTAAAGTCCAATTAGTAGAATAGTTTTGATGCCGTTTCTTTTGTTTCAAGAGCCCTCGAATATTGCCCTGCCTGATTCACAGACCTGTATTATAACACAATAGTCATTGAGGAAAATATATGTGTGTACGTGGAGGTTTAATTCGACCATTTTATTCGTATACAAATGGGGCATTCCATGTTAACTCGACCAATGATTTTCCCTCACCATTTTTGATTCGTTTCACAATTTTTTATGATATTCTCCGAACACAAAGAAGTGCTTCTGAATTTTTTCAGATTTTTTCCGCCAACGCTTATTTTTTATGATTATTCGAACCTATCTCAAAATTCCATTTTTTTTAATGCCCCAAGATTATCAAAAATCTCATTTTCCATCCCGATCATTTTGACACCTGTCCGATGATGGGTCGATTTTTTTTCCATTCTTTTGAGCACTTTAAACATTTCGAACGAACAAAACGCCAGTTTTCAACGTTACGAGAATTCTAAAAAAATTCCCAAATACCCCGTGGTCAATTCTGAATCCATAAATATTTGAGAGTTGGCAGAAATAATCGAGCGGTATTAGATTCAGAATTGCCAACGGGGTATTTGGGAATTTTTTGACCATTTTCGTAACGTTGAAAACTGGCGTTTCGTTCATTCGAAATGTTCAAAGTGCTCAAAAGAATGGAAAAAAAAATCGGCCCATCATCGGACAGGTGTCAAAATGATCGGAATGGAAAATGAAATTTTCGAGAGTTTTCGGCGATTTAAAAAAAAATGCAATTTTGAGATAGGTTCAAATAATCATAAAAAAATAAAGGTTGGCGGAAAAAATCTGAAAAAATTCAGAAGCACTATTTTGTGTTCGGAGAATATCATAAAAAATTGTGAAGCGAATAAAAAATGGTGAGGGAAAATCATTGGTCGAGTTGACATGGAATTCCCCAGATATAGTGTAGTTTTTTCTATTATTTTCTATTATTTTATTTTATTTCATTTAGTAGGCGTAAGTGAGAGTCAGGATTCCGGTATGAATTTGGGATCCTTTTTCGACGACACCTTCGGACCCACGTCATTCAAAATAATAATAATAACAAATAACAACAATGAACGGAGGAAGCCGGCAACCCTCGACAATCGACAACCGTTCATTCAAAAACTTCTACCTGCTCGCTGCTGTCACCGAGCGTTTTTCTCTGGGCCGAATAACCAGCTTGAATTGAAACGTAACTTTTGACACATTGCATTGGTCCCCATTATATCCAACGACTGTCGGGCACGACTGGAAAAGCCAAAATGTACGAGGGTGTATGGTGTAGAAAGAATCGTCGCACGTCTAATGTCCGCTCTAGTCTCCAGTTTAGGGTAAAAGTAAGGCTTGAGTTGTGAGTTTCCGGTAGCTAAGTTCAAGACGCAACAGTATTAGCAACAACGCGAGCTGAAATCAGTTTTATAATCATTTTCGGACCCTTCTTGGAAATTCCGTGTCATAAATCTGACTTAGGTTCAGTGAATGCAGTGATGTCAAGAGTATTTCGTATTTTAATATTGACGACTTGAATCGCCTACGCTTCTCGCCTCTGAATTGTATGGGAAAGGAATTCAGAAAATGTATACCAAAAGGCCGTTTCTTTACGTAACAGAAATCGTTTCAAACGAGCTTGGGAAAATGGAAACTGTTCGTTTAAGAAGTCAACGAATTTGGTCGATTCTCCAAAGCAGGTGACCGTGCTCCATGCAGTGCCATTTAAAAGTTCGAGTTATTCTTAGAGAAAAGAAGAAAGAAGACGTCCAACTATAACCTTTTTCGATAAATTGATTAAAAACGTTGAAGGCCGCAACGAAGCACCGGAGCATAATGCCCCGCGCGATTAACTGTAATTTTCGTCATTATCCGAAACGTTTTGGACGACGAGTTGAGCATGAAGAAAAAACAGGTCATCCGCCCCCTAAATTGGGCGGAAGGGTTCCATCCTGAGGATTGAAGGTGGAAGAGGTAAGGCAAGGGAGATGAGAAGAGCGTGGAAAAAATAGAGGCAAAAATCTGTGCGGGCGCTCTTTGTCAGAACTAGCGGCGTCAATTATTTCAATCGAAGAAACAAAGGACGGGAACCCAGCCCCTTCCCAGCGATTCTCCAAACTTCGTGCAAAAAAAAGGGTTAAAAAAAAAAAGAAACCGGCCGTAACGCCCATGAAACGAGGGACTACACACCGAGAAAAATAGCCTGTCAAAAATAACAAAACTGTGCTGCAGTCCCCGTGACGAGAAACCATTCGGAAAAACTAAACCCAAATTCAACCCTTTCCATCTTTCAACCTACCCAATACCCATCACCCCTGGGATCTCAACACGATCTCCGTCGAAATTACCATTTTACAAAATACTCTCGCAGAAAATTAGAAAAAATAGCAATGTGTGTCATATAATTTTTTGTGACTCATGATGAGGTCTTCCGTCATTCTGGGATGACCCAGTCATAAAGACACTGCTATATTTTCTCTGATCTGAATCTTGCGCAGATTTGAACAGCTTGCCATGGAACAATAATTTTAGCATGAATTTTAGCACCTAGAAGACAGTTACGAGGCGATGCAGCAAAGCTCCACGTCGCTAACCGCTAATTTTACGCCCGTTTTAGGTGACTATAATTCAACGAGATTTACAGCTGTAAGTTGCGTGAAGGTGTGTATATATATAGCTACATCTCTGACTCTAAAGTCTCCAACACATCCTGACATCATATTCCATTAGGAAACACGTTTGCTTTATGAGCTCTCCCGAGTCGAGAAGCAAAACACTATTATTGCTTTTTCTTTTTTACTCAATTTCTCCATTGTCTTCTCGTTCATTCTTGAATATCGAAAACCACCGTACTCAATTTTCTCTGGTCTTCCACTTGAAAGTCAAGATCCTCTTACTGTTACGCTACGAAACGGCACCATCAGCTCGAAGACCAAGGTACGTTCGAAAGGCAGGGTTTCAGGTCTTAGCACCATTGACACTGCCGCGCTGATGGTTACATTGAAATAGCACAGCTTGACGCCAATATAACCGAGTCTCATATTATTGTCGAGAGCGAAGGGGTTCTGATCGAATTATAGGGGAGGCTAAACTTCGGAGCCCTCCCGCAGCTCAAAGTCTCCTTTTTATCAATTACGACTCGGTGGCATACATGTATGGAGACAGCTGCGCGGTACGCCCGGTACATACTCTACCATTTTCCAGATTCTCAAAATTCGAACATCAAGCCAAGTCGAAATTCAATTCCCACTTCCGAGAGGGGAAGGGAAGTGGGGTTTGGCTTCAAAGTTCCAAGTCATCTCCGTGGTACCTTAAACTATTTATGCATTAACGAGGGTCGTAACGCCTCGGGCCGAGCCGGAGAGACTCGGGTGCCGTCTTGAGGCGGTAGTTTTCTGTCAAAGGCTGGGCCCAGGGGGCGCGGCGGGCGCCACTGTAGTAAGCGAGAGGCGGTGGATGGTCGTAGCTGTTTTAAATCTAAACAACTCAACGTAATAAAGCGAGCCTTTGTTGATAATAAAAGCGTACGCGTATGCGCGGACGTGTTTGTTTGATTTCCCGTCGTCTCTGATATCTGGCGGGTTGTTACCCGTCACACAGCTTCGACAGAATCCTGACGGCTCCAGTCGGAACGACTTACGGGAAACGCGGTCTGTTTTCCACGATATGCCGACCGCGTACCAGGAACCCGTTAAGATAATAGAATCTCATCTATTTTTACTCGTATATCAGGCGTGTATCCACGCAGCTTTTCATGAACTGTCAATGGGACAGCGAGACGAATTCGGGACACGATTAAATCCGAAGCACAAGTCATCACCGTTATAAAAAAAAGGAAAAAAAAAGAAACGGAGTCAGGCTTCGAACGGGGGCGTCGGGGTATCACCTGGCTCGATCATCCATCACTCGAGGAAAGGACTTCGAGGGAGGTTGATAATTTGTTCATGTCACGAAACGCAAGGGTTGCTGCATCTGCAACGGCGGCGGCAACAGCGGTACCAAACTATCCTACGCCCCCTCGAACGCCATGCCATAACTTCACCGTGGAGAATAGACTGTTGGCATATTACAATCTTGTTACGTATATCGACCCCTGTCCACCTATTGACCCCACATTTGAGGATATCAACACTTTTCCAAAGGATGAAGCCTTGTATTGTGTATATGCATGTTGCATAGGATCATGTGCGAAGATGTATATGATGCTCGATATAAACAGCGTTAAAAAGGTTCGGCAGAGTAGGTAGAAGCACAGTTTTTGATCACCTCACCATTTCTGCCCAGTTCCCAAAAGTTGATTACTTATTATATATTGTATGTGGGGGATTCCACGTCAAATCGACCGAAAAAACGAGACTTTTTCCCTGTTTTTTCCCCTTTCGATCTCCTTGTCCTTTTGCACAGTCAAACTACATGTTGAAGGGACGAACGGTGATTCTTTTGGCTCATCATTCCATTACGAGAAATCATCGAATAAATTGATTTTAATTTTTTTTTTTCGAGCATACATAGATCAAAACGTGAACGATGTATGAAAAAAGTTCCAATACGAAAATTTTTGGGTTTGTGTAGTTTTGATACAACATTAGTGTAAATCATTCGTTACTCAAAAGTGCCCTGATCGAATTGGCTGAAATTTAAACACAGCGTGTCTTTTTTCAATGCCAAAGGTTGTCTGAAAATGTCAAAGTGGGCCGAGCAGTGGTTCGGAAGATACATCAACAAATATTCGCACAGTGGCGAAAATTCGGCGATTATGAGGTCGCAAAACATTTTTTTTTCTTGGCCACGATTCGAAAATTCAAGATCAATATTCATTATTCTTGTTTGCGTACTCGCGATCGCCCTTGAATTTTTCAACTGCGGCCGAAAAAACTGTTTTGCGACCTCATAATCGCCGAATTCTGGCCACTGTGCGAATATTTGTTGATGTATCTTTTGAAGCACCGCTCGGCCCACTATGAAATTTTCAGACAACTTTTGGCATCGAAAAAGACACGCTGTGTATAAATTTCAGCCGATTCAATCGGGGCACTTTTTTGGTACTGAAGATTTTCGAAGATTTTACACCAAAACTGCAGTTTCGCGAGGCACAAAAACTTGCAAAAAATTATTTTCAGAAATTTCAAAGTAAGACGCGAAACTTTTGTATAAGAACTTTTTTCATTGCTCATCTGGATTTCACGCTATGTATTGGCTTGAATAATCGAAAAAACGCTAAAAGCTTATTATTTGACCAGCTGTAGTCAAAAAGTACTTGGTCAGAAAAATCTGAAAAAATTCACAGTTGACCCTTTCAACGTGCACTTCCACTGTGTATAAGGGCAAACAGATCAAAAGGGGTCAGGGAAATCGTCTGTTCGATTTGACGTGGAATCCCACATTTATAGTGCTCATATTTTATCAAATTATCTGTTTACTAACACACATATGGCTCGCAGAAATCTCTGATACTGATTTTTCAATACTTTCTAATTACTTTCAAATCAATTCATTTGAAGTGTGTTTTACCTTCGGTTTCGTTTGTCGAATGCTAAGGACACATACAAGTACACGCATCGTCTAGGACTGTCTTGAGAACGCATTGAATGTATAACCACGTTTGGGCAGAATTTTTTTTTTCTTCCGAATGATAAATTTTCTTCCATTAGTTTATGGTATTGCCAATACCATCCGTATTCGTCGGTTCGGTACTGTTATACAATTGTTCACAAATCTGTGAAAAGGATTCTCCAGCCCGCGTACTGGAGTTGTATACTTTCTCCCAATAAAACTAAGCCTGAGGGTCGCATGACGAAATAACCTGTGAATCCTACAGTACCCCTGAGTGTACCTGGTTTACCTGGTTTTATTACGACTGGCATGGTGCCCTAAATATTAAATTTAGGGTTTCCAGGATTTTAGTGCCTCCACTGCAGGGTCCGGCGGCCAAGAGTCCCTCCGTCCGAAATTCGCCTAAGTAGATTCGGACCATTTGTCAACCATAAAAGTCGTCGAGTAATTATTCTATCACACGAGTAAACTCAGAGCGTAATTTACAAGGTTTACTCGGTTTCTCAGAAGACAAATTAAAATTCTAGTCGATCCCGGAATTCAGTTTACCGTAACGCCTAATGACAAGCGGTTGAATATAATCATTCGCATTGGATTCAAATTCACTACCAATTCTCGTTAGATCTGGAAATCTCAGGAATAAGAGGAAATAAGCAAATATATTTGTTAGGTGGTAATTTGTGAATTGAGAGTGGCGACAGAAGGCTGCTAACACGCAATTACGACGTGTTTGAATTCCATAATTTTTTCATTTTAATCAACACCCCGTTGCCTCTTTGTCCATGAGGTTCCATTGTTTTTACCACACGCCGCGCTTTTGTCAAACGTGCCGATGAATGACCCTTTTATCGCTTATAATCAGCTGTTACGTTCATTTCAATTAAAAACTTAAATGGCAAAGCTAGTGGGTGTCCCGCGTGACTCTGTATAAATTACACTGGTCTAATTAAACCTCTAAAACGACAATTGAAATAAAAAACGAGCGAATTTAGATGAACAAAAGACAACCAGATACGAAAAACTCACGAAAGTCTAGAATTCCGAGTGATTAATGGCTGAAGTTCGAACTGAGATGTACAGACCGACAATTCCTTGGAACTCGAGGGTCGAAGGGCACTCACTCACCTAGGAACCCAACGTCCCGTCGTTCCGACGCCCCGACGTGCGCCACGCCGGAAGTCACCGCCCATTTATTAGCCCGATTGTTTGCTCAGGCTGACCCTCGAGGACCGCGACCTTCTCCTGCAGGCAAAGGACAACCCGAACATCCGAAGGACTGAGAAACCAGGAGGTCCGCTGGCGTTGAAGGCCATAAACGATTCGCAGATGTTTATTTTTACGCGTATATACAGTTAATGTAAACAATTTTCACGGATGAAGGCATTTTCGAAAACCCCAAAAGGCAGCATTATGTACATTTCAATTCAGTCACGGTATTCGGATTTGTTTGCAGTTCCGATTCTTCCCGTCGTCCATATTATGACATAACGAAATTATCGGCACTCCAATCCCGTGTAGAAATTTGGCCAGGGTAGAAATCAGACCCTGATTATTTGGCCTGATTACACTTCGGGCCCTGATGATGGAATGTAACGTTCCGTACATCAGGCACCGATTCGGTTTTAGGATAACTGATCAGGCCCTGGTCAGGCCCTGATCTGCTGACCTCGTCAAAATCTGAGCAGTATATTTATTTAAGGACAACGAACTAATCAGGTCCTGATCAGGCAATTTTGAGGGTATTGCTCAGGGCCTGATGAGCTATCCTTAAAAAACATACAGCCAAGATTTTGACAATGCCAGTATATCAGGGCTTGACCGGGGCCGGATCAATTATCCTAAAAAATTGAAAATATCGGGGCCCGATGTACGAGACGTTACATTTTCAGTCGGGGCCAGAAATGGACACTTTAACGCGGACCCAAAAATTCGTCAGGCCTTCCTTAACTAATTTCTACACGGGAGGTGCTGACAAAGATATTCAATTATCGGATCAGTTCTGTTGAATTAACTGATCTTCATTGTTTCTTAGTTTTTCATCATCTTTTTCCCACATCGATAACAATCATGAAGTGTACACGTGGTGCAATGTGGTTGAAAATATAAATTTGTTGCCCAGCTGCGTGTTAGACTCTGATTGTGAGCAAAACGCTTTTACTCATTGTCAGTACTGTTCATTTTCCTTCAACCTATTCATCCCAGCTTTGGTCCTTCGCTTGATCCTCGAGCAGAAAGATATGTTTCAATTACACGGTTACTTTCCTGTTAGCAATAGCGACCCTTCAGTCCAGGTTTATTTAACTGGCCGTTTTCGAGTAAAAGGCATACAAACAAAGTCCAGATGGACGCGGTAAGACGGTACACAGATATATTTTGTTCACTATAGCAAGTCGGATAGATTGGGATATAGAAAAATACAATTAAATAGGCTAACCTTAAGTTTCATATGACATACACGATATTGGAGCATCCCCAGAGCAGACATGCCCCCGATCAACCACATATTTCTTTTTGAAGTATCGATTCAAGACGCGTATAATTTGATATCAATAAAGTAACGTAAAACCCCAGGCACACGCAAGGTCTCTTGTATCTACCGGTTATACTATCACCTGAGGGTATAATGTAGAAGCGGCTAGGGCCGCAGGATGATGAATATAACGGGGATTCCACGTGAAATCGAACGGTCGATTTTCCTGACCCCTTCTATCTGTTTGCCCTTTTACACAGTCGAAGTACACGTTGGAAGGATCAACTGTGAATTTTTTCAGATTTTTCTGACCAAGTAGTTTTTTACTACAGCTGGTCGAATAATCAGCCTTTAGCGTTTTTTCGATTTTTCAAGCCAACATAGCGTGAACTCCAGATGAGCATTGAGAAAAATTCTTATACAAAAGTTTCGCGTCTTTCGTTGAAATTTCTGAAAATAATATTTTGGGATTTTTGTGCCTCGCAAAACTGCAGTTTTGGTGAAAAATCTTCGAAAATCTTCAGTAATAAAAAAGTGCCTTGATCGAATTGGCTGAAATTTTTACACAGCATGTATTTCTCAATGCCAAAGGTTGTCCGAAAATTTCATAGTGGGCCGAGCAGTGGTCGAAAAGATACATCGCCAAATATTCGCACAGTGGCGAGAATTCGGCGATTATGAGGTCACAACAAAGTTTTTTCGGCCGCAGTTGAAAAATTCAAGGGCGATCGCGAGTACGCAAATAAGAATAATGAATATTGATCTTGAATTTTCGAATCGTGGCCAAAATAACTGTCTTGCGACCTCATAATCGCCGAATTCTCGCCACTGTGCGAATATTTGTCGATGTATTTTCTGAACCACTGCTCGGCCCACTATAAAATTTTCAGACAACCTTTGGCATTGAAAAATACACGCTGTGTATAAATTTCAGCCAATTCGATCAGGGCACTCTTGAGTCATGAATGATTTACACTCATTTTGGATCAAAACTACACTTGAACGGGATAATAAAAATCTGATGAAAATACTCTCGAAAAGGTCACAAAATACCCCAAAATTTTCGTATTGGAACTTTTTTCATAGGTCGTTCACGTTTTGAGCTATGTAGGATCGAACAAAAAATCAATTTATTCGATGATTTTTCGTAATGGAATCATGAGTCGAAAAAATCTGACAAAGAATCACAGTTCATCCTTTCAACATGTAGTTTGACTGTGTATAATCATACATAACAGTTACTGTTAGAATAAAGTTTTATTATATCATTGTTAAAAAATATCGTACAGATAGGTGTAACAGGGCGTCAGGGCAGCAATTAAATCCGTTCAAATAAAAGGTAGAAACGGAGCGGATTTGAAACACGATTCAATGTCATTATAACTGGAAACGGCCTCATGAGCGGCTACAGTAAAATTGATTTCGATTCCAAGTTCTAAACATCAGGTGGATGGCTGACGTCCAGAATTACAGAACCTTTGGACTTTGGAGGTTCGAAGTCCGAAGCCCATCTGGTGTTGGCTGGCAATGGTATCCGTGTATTGTTAGAGTCAACGCAATGAACTCCGACGCCAACATATTTCAGAGTTTAATTTCGCCCCAGGGTTGCGTGAGCCAAGCAATCATCCTGTTTCCTGTAATGCAGTCTTTGAACCGAGGACCAGACACTGCAACGACACGATACTTCGTCATACACGTGGACCTTGGGTGCGTTCTCCAATTATTGTTCTCTGACAAAAGTCTCGCACTACTCTTCGATCGTCGATATCTTCAGATTCTTCGATTGTTGGCATGTACCGTGTTCGCGGTTATCAGATCTCAACATGATAATCGGGATTCAATAACTATGCATGATTTGTTAGTTTCGTGTTCCGTTAGACGCTGGCGTGTGCGCAGTGCAAAGGCTTGTGCCAAGAGCGATAGCGAAACAAACGATGCTTGATGTATTCGTGACCGGAAATACACGCAGGCTACAAGCCGCAGGCAAAACGCAGGAAAACAGGCATCGTTAAACAAAACCGCAACCTTATCTAGCGTGTAAACGTGCTCAAGCTGCTGCTTCATTAAAAATTATCAACGATTACAAACATACAATCTATAAACTATTCAGAATTCGTTGTACGTTGGCCAGGATGGGACTTGTTCTTTATTCCGCCCAAGTTTCCCCTCTGCAGGCAAAGGATGTGACAGACATGGCTGTATTACGAAATCAAAAAAAAAAAAATCAAAAAAAAAAAATGCACGACCCTTTCCGAGAGCGAAAAGATCGCCCTTTGGTGCACAAAGTTTGACCCTCTCATGAATTAATATGGTAACACGATATGGGTGCGAAGTAGGCATGCGACAAGAATCACACACACGCAAACATGCGCGCACGCGCATCATGTTCCCCGTCCCAAGTTTTACGTACGCATTTAGACGTTGTACACGGCGCAACCCTGATTGTCAGCCCTGCGTGGTTCGATTATACCCTCCATTGGCCAATCAGGGGTTGAGCACGCCCTGTGACGTCATACGACCCTCGGTCCTGCGCATGAACTGTAATTAGCCAATCATGTAGCTGCTTGGGATTTCTACCGACGAGGGAGAGTGCCGAGAAAGTCCCTTCAATAGTGATACGTGATCTTGCCAGCCGAATTTTATTAGCCAATGGCAAACAGCCTGAATGCTAATGATGTGACTGAATGTAACGTATTATTGCAGGGAGGCTAGGGAGGCGGTGACGTCATTTGATCCTTATATAAGAACTACGTGTGTATATATGTACAACGGATGTCAATCGAATCGTATGTACGAATCTAGGACATCCAACTATATCAATCAGGTAGAAACGTTTCATCGCGAGTCGTCAATGTTCACCTGGAGAAGACCGTTTGACTTTTTCGTCCTATATTTCTATTCAATCAGTTATTATGAAATGTTTTACAATTAAAAATGTAAAAACAAGGAACAGAAACAGATGCGAATCGTAGTACGTGATCCTGTGGAGAAATTGACCCAGTTTTCCACACTATTGGACATGGCGCCCGGCCGCCCGGTCGAAAAAACTACCGAATCACTGATCAACCGAGAAATACTGTTTATATGAGCCAATGAAATTCGATAAAATTTGATGAAATTTTACACAATTCTATAGCGAATTTCAAATGGAAATAATGAAAAATATAACCAGGAACAGATGGAATTATAAACATTGAGCGTGAAATAACTAGATAAACGAAAATTAATTGAAAAAAAAAATTAAAAAACTACTTAATGAACGAAAATTACCCGAAATAATTGATAATCGAATAATGAAAAATGAATTAAGTAACGAGATATCACTGAATAACTAATGAAAAATGACTGAAAAAAAATGAATGGAAATATGATTGAATTGTCGACTAAATTCAAAGAATGAATTTGATAAGATGAATTGAACTGAAATGAAAAATTCAAACTTAATTCATGGGAATGATTTGAAGAAGAAGAATTAATTAGGTGAAGAAAAGAAGAGTGGGTATGTCGAGAACGGAATTTACGCGAATTGAATAGAATTTTGTGCCATTTCTTTTCTGTTCTTTTTATAAACACATTGGTTTTGCGGATAAATATTACATCTGTTTAATAGATTATTCAATATTTAATGACATTTACATATTTATGGGGGATCCCACGTCCAATTGAACGGACGATTTCCTGACCCCTTTTGATCCGTTTGCCCTTTTACACAGTGGAAGTACACGTTGGAATGATCAACTGTGAATTTTTTCAGATTTTTCTGATCAAGTATTTTTTTTAATACAGCCGGTCAAATAATCAGCTTTTAGCGTTTTTTCGATGTTTCAAGCCAACATAGCGTGGAATCCAGATGAGCAATGAAAGAAGTTCTTATACAAAAGTTTTGCGTCTTTCGTTGAAATTTCTGAAAATAATATTTTGCAATTTTTTGTGCCTCGGGAAACTGCAGTTTTGGTGAAAAATCTTCGAAAATCTTCAGTATTAAAAAAGTGCCTTGATCGAATTGGCTGAAATTTTTACACAGCATGTCTTTTTCAATGCCAAAAGCTGTCTGAAAATTTTATAGTGGGCCGAGCAGTGGTTCAAAAGATACATCAACAAATATTCGCACAGTGGCGAGAATTCGGCGATTATGAGATCGCTAAAAAGTTTTTTCGGCCGCAGTTCAAAAATTCAAGGGCGATTGCGAGTACGCAAACAAGAATAATGAATATTGATCTTGAATTTTCGAATCGTGGCCAAAAAACTGTTTTGCGATCTCATAATCACCGAATTCTCGCCACTATGCGAATATTTGTTGATGTATTTTCTGAACTACTGCTCGGCCCACTTTGAAATTTTCAGGCAACCTTTGGCATTGAAAAAGACACGCTGTGTATAAATTTCAGCCAATTCGATCAGGGCACTCTTGAGTTATGAATGATTTACACTCATTTTGTATTAAAACTACACTTGAACAGGGTATTAAAAATTAAAAAATTAAAAAATCTGATGAAAATACTCTCGAAAAGTTCACACAGAACCTCAAAACTTTCGTATTGGAACTTTTTTCATACATCGTTAACGTTTTGAGCTATGTAGGCGCGAAAAAAAAATTGAAGATCAATTTATTCGATGATATCTCGTAATGGAATGATGAGTCAAAAAAATCACAGTTCATCCTTTCAACTTGTAGTTTGACTGTGCAAAAGGACAAGCAGATCGAAAGGGGTCAGGGAAAAAATCTCGTTTCTTCGGTCGATTCAACGTGGCATCCCCCATATACAAGTTGTAAATAAGTTTTAAATTGAATTGATTTGAAAAATTACTTTTTCTCTTGGAATGTTCAAAAGTGAAGGATATTTTGTTACACACCAATTTATTGAATTCAACTTAATTTTTGGCTATCTCACACTAATTCCTTTTATATCGCAAAATTAATCCGATTAATGTGACTAAATTCTCTCAATTCGGCCAACAATTCAACGATTTTTGAATCCATTTTTTCTCTTGTTTCTCTAATTTTTTTTCATGCAACTCCGAATAGAATCGGGAAGAAAAACCTAACAAAAATTACTATGTGATACGAAAAAAAAAAATTGGCCAAATTACAAGTGTTTGCGTCAAGAGCTTGAATCGAGAAATTCGACATGGAATATCCCGTATCCCGTAGTGAAAATAAGAACATGAAATCTTAAGGAGGAAGTCTTAAGATGTCAAGATAGGCGATCTAACAGTTGAATAGAAGCAATAATAGGAGATGATATAGGATCAGGAGTTTTAAAATTCGTCTGACAAAAGGCAGTACAGAGGCTGAGGGTGTTTGTAGGAAACTACGTAAGGTAGGTAGGTATCGTTTTCGGCTGTTGAGATCACACAGCGCAAATTGGTTATCCGTGTGTGGGTAGAGGCCCGGTAATAAGAGAGATAAGGTCGTGTTTATTCGCATGTAAAGGAATTATATCCGAGTAATCCGCTTAACCGTCATGGAAAACGATGCCGTGTCGTTGTCGGACTCATTGTACAAGAGTTTTGTGAGAAAACAGCATTTTCGACGCTCGAGGTGACGACAAGAAGAGGCTTAACTTGTCTACGTCACAACACACTGCCCACTATTCGAAAACTAGACCCACGCCGCTTTTTTTCTGTCCACTGCTGCGAGCATTCGCCGCAAAACATACCTGCCACTGTTGAGCATTCGATATTTGGATAAATTTAATATCTGCATTTTCGGAGATTAAAATTCTCGGAAGTAGATGAAGTATTGTAAAAAAATTTCGCTGACAGCTGACAGAAAAACACTGCTTCCCGCGGTGACCTTGAGTTTACATAGGCAACGATGGGATAGGGAGAAATAAAAAGCATCGGTATAAATCCTATGGTATATGAATACATAATCCTCCCGCAAACATCCGCCACGCGGCTACCTACTTAACCCATTTAAATCCGTCGCGATATATTTCACGGATTATAACCGTAGGTTTGTGAATATTTGCTCGATATTTCACGCCTCTCAATGGATTGAGATGGATGTCTCAGTTTGAAAAAATACAGCGCGATCCCGGATCAAAGTAGACGTTGCGACACAAGAGGAAAAAAAAATCGAAATTATCCTGATTGCATAGATTAAGGATGTACAGGCCATACAATCTCAACCAAAAGTGAGTCTCGTTGTCAATATTGAGTACTTCGAGATGAGATAAAAATCGGAAAAAAATCAACCACAATCTAGATGATAAGAGTATTCATTTTCAATAATAATAATGCCCAAAAGTTATCAACAAATTGTTTAAAAAATTCATTGTTCAACAAATTTCCTGGTGACGTTATTTTTTTTTTCATGTCAAATGAATTCGTTAATCTTTCTGAATACTCATGAATTTTTTCAGAATTTTGTCACTTTTTTTAAATTTCCGTTTTCGATTTTGAAAAATGAAGAAAAAAATCTGAATTTTGGATATGTCATTGTGGAAACGATGTAGATTACAATTCCGAAGTTTCCGGAGCGTGGAACTAATAGTTTTCTAAATACAGCCTTTAGAAATGTCCGAAAACGGAAATTTAAAAAAAGTGACAAAATTCTGAAAAAATTCATGAGTATTCAGAAAGATTAACGAATTCATTTGACATGAAAAAAAAAATAACGTCACCAGGAAATTTGTTAAACAATGATTTTTTTAAACAATTTGTTGATAACTTTTGGGCATTATTATTATTGAAAATGAATACTCTTGTTATCTTGATCGTGGTTGATTTTTTTCCGATTTTCATCTCATCTCGAAGTACTCAATATTGACGACGAGACTCACTTTTGGTTGAGATTGTATGGCCTGTACATCCTTAAGACCATTTCTGTTTTTTCAATCACTTTGCGTCTCATAAATAGTGTCTTTAATTTTCAGTGATTTCAGCTTGGCATAGAAAAAAGCATCGAAAAAATTGTACCTCGGTAAAAATTAGACGTGCGCTTCGTTCCCCTTTTCGGAATCGGACCCCTAGGTATACGCCGAACGATAAAATAGCAAACTCTTTCCATATGAAAGGCTTGCACGCGTCGTCCGATGTCAACACCGATATACCTACAGATAACGCCCTTTTTTTTATCGAATGAGTCACAGTTGGTCATGAGCGCAGGACGTAAGTGATGGATGGTGAATGATCGAATAAAAAGTATCTAAAACACATTGCACAGATAGCATCGTGATATCAACAACGTGAACTTCATGGCTAGAACATTTATCATCAATGAAATCATTGCTTGTATTGAAAATACACTTTGCAAAATGATGAACCTTCATTTAAACCGTTTAAAATCGGTGAATATATTGTAAAAAAAAAAATGGCGTAAGAATATGTCTTGAAATTCGCAATAGGGTGAAAAAGAAATGGCAGCAATAATACATATAGTTTGTCGTTTTGGACAAGCAACTGCGTAGTGCTCGAAAATTCACTGTACAGTGAGATATCATTAAATATATTATTATTTTAAGATAAAATACCGCTGGAGCCTAACCACAACACGTTTTATAGCAAGGCACAACGGAAGACAAACCGCAGAGGTTGAGTCTTACGTTCGGAACACAAGTTGTAATATATTCCCTATAGTAGACGGAACAGGCGGACAAGAAAGTCGAATGGTGGTACAAGAAAAATAGAATAAGTGTTCAATCTTGCATGCGCAAGAAAAAAAAAGGAAATAACACAAGAATTGCTGATTGGACAAAATTATCTCAATTCTCTGATATGGTCGGACTATGTTGTGACTTTTTCGAACACCTTTCAACAACTATGAACAATTCATTCTCTGTGTGGTCTTTTCGCAACTCTGTTACTGAGATATAATCTGTAAAAACCGAAAACTGTGAGAAAATGACGAGAGATTGTAAAAAATCATTTTAACTTCGGATAATTGAGTTACAAATTTCTCGACATTTTTGTTGCAAGAACATCATGTGGCATAAGGTGGTCGTCTCGCCACCCGTAGGATATAGGGAGGATTAGAAAATCTCTTGATTTTGAAATGTAGATGAGTTTGTACAATAAACTTTTAATATCTGAAAAATATTTCGCATCCTACCGAAGATTTCTGTAAGTAATTTAACTTCAAATATTGACAAATTAACGCGGGGTCTTACGGAAAAACCGTGTCATCAACACTTGAACTCCGGAATTCATACCCTAATCGATTAGATAGCGACGAATATAATGTTGCCTATTGTAAATTATATTCCGAAGATTCCGTTGCGACCATAAAACTTTTGGGTCACCGAATTTCTCGATTAGAACTTTAAAGATAATTTCGATGAAAACGACATCAGACAGCCATTACTAGCCCGCCACAAAGCGATCGAATACATTTGGCAACACCGTGAGCGAAGGTATCTTCGGGCGCCGATGAGAACGAAGAGGTTAGGAACGCCGTATGCAATGCCAGCAAGGGACGCTTGTATCGCGACGTTGCCAGACTAATTTCTTACCCATGACAGCTGACCGGAAAATAGTCAAATCAGTTACTGTTTATTATTATTTCATCGTAAATTACGAAATAATATTCGGTGTAAATGTGTATCCGTAAAGTTTTAATCGCATAAACATTTCTGCAATATCGAAAACTATCATAAAATTACGTCGTTGGACATCGACGATTAATAGACATAATTTGATGCCGGGGTGGCGAGACGACCACCATAATTAATCCTGATTCGATCTAATCTTCATTGGCCGTCCCACCTATTTCTAACCTTTCTCAACGTGACCGAAGACCGTTTGCGTGGTTGCTGAGGATTATGTGTGGTTTATGATTGACTGCCATGATTTATTCTCACCTTTCAAAGATTCTCCGAAGGAAAAACTAAACTATTCGTCGCCGAGTTATCCACAGAATCATATACATATTTCGAAAAAGTCGTGCACACTGCGTGAAATAATTCTGTGTAGAATATATGGGGGATTACACGTCAAATCGAACGGTCGATTTTCCTGACCCCTTTTGATCTGTTTGCCTTTTACACAGTGGAAGTAAACGTTGAAAGGATCAACTGTGAATTTTTTCAGATTCTTCTGACCAAGTATTTTTTTACTACAGCTGGTCAAATCAGCTTTTAGCGGTTTTTCGATTTTTCAAGCCGACATAGCGTGAAATCCAGATGAGCAATGACAAAAGTTCTCATACAAAAGTTTCGCGTCTTTCGTTAAAATTTCTAAAAATAATTTCTTGCAATCATTTGTTCCTCGCAAAACTGCAGTCTTGGTGAAAAATCATCGAAAATCTTCAGTAACAAAAAAGTGCCCTGATCGAATTCGTTGAAATTTTTACACAGCATGTCTTTTTCAATGCCGAAAGTTGTCTGAAAATTTCATAGTGGGCTGAGCAGGGGTTCAAAAGATACATCACAAATATTCGCACAGTGGCGAGAATTCGGCGATTATGAGGTCGCAAAAAAGTTTTTTCATCACGGCGTGCGGAAAGTACGACTTTCCGCACGCCTCGCGTGCGTAAAGTCGTACTTTCGGCACGGCCTGATGAAAAATTTTGTTCGATACATGTGCGAAAGTTGTTTTTACACTCGTGTGATTGTCACCCTCGCTTTGCTCGGGCGACAAACCTCCCACTCGTGCCAAAACAACCCTTTCGCACTTGTATCGAAATATACTATTTCGGCCGCAGTTCAAAAATTCAAGGACGATCGCGAGTTCGCAAAAAGAATAATGAATATTGATCGAATTTTCGAATCGTGGCCACAAAAAAACTGTTTTCTGCCCTCCGGCCGGAAAGTGGCAAGTTTCTGGAAAAGTAAAGCTTCAGACCACATGTTTGTCAACCTCGGCTTCGCCTCGGCCAACAATTACATGTGATCTGAGACTTTTCTTATTTTACTGGCCTAGGTATGTAATATACTATTTGCGACCTCATAATCGCCGAATTCTCGCCACTGTGCGAATATTTGTTGATGTATTTCATGAACCACTGTTCGGCCCACTTTGAAATTTTCAGACAAGCTTTGGCATTGAAAAAGACACGGTGTGTATAAATTTCAGCCAATTCGATTAGGGCACACTTGAGTTATGAATGATTTACACTCATTTTGTATCAAAACTACAACTGAACGGGGTATTAAAAATCTGATGAAAATACTCTCGAAAAGTTCACAGAAAACCCCAAAATTTTCGTATTGGAACTTTTTTCATACATCGTTTACGTTTTGAGCTATGTAGGCGCGAAGAATAAAAAAAAAAAATTGAAAATCAATGTATTCGATGATTTCTCATAATGGAATGATGAGTCGAAAAAATCTGAAGAAAATCACAGTTCATCCTTGCAACATGTAGTTTGACTGTGCAAAAAGACAAGCAGATCGAAAGAGGTCAGGGAAAAAATCTCGTTTTTTCGGTAGATTTGACGTAGTCTCCGCGGAAAATCCATTGAAGAAAATCGAAGTTCTCCCAAAATGATTCTTCCATTGAAGGGAGGGCAGGCCGTGATTCTAAATGTGAACCAGTATTTCTACTTTTAAGAAGAGAGTCGGACGATATTATGAACCGGAAATCCGGTAATTTGACGGCCTCGGTATCGATTATGGATGGTCGATCGCTGCTGCAGGTACAAAAAGAAAATCGGTGCATCGGTCGAAGACCCATGGCGTGACCAACGCGGGTCACGCACGAATTTACGTTTGTCCATAAAACCGCGAGGCTGAAAGAAAGAAGAGATTGACCCCAAAAAATCTCGAATCTGCTTCTATGATAGAAAAAAAAGGTTCATCCGTTATTGTTCTTCTTCTTTAACCCAAGTTATTCAATTACCTCACCCTCCTTTTTCCGAAATTTCCTATCTCGTTGTTATAATGCTGTAAGAATGAAGGATACAATTTTAGGGACAGGATTTTTAATTGAAATAAAAAAACGACAAATTATCAACAAAATTATTATATTCACTCGTAGTTTTGTCGCATGTATGTACATCACTATCGCCTATACTTATATCATAGCTATTGTACATAATAATTTGTAGAATATGATTCAAACATGTTTATACATCAACTCAGCGTTAAATTAATAGAAAAAATCATCAAACTCATATATCACATTAATTTATATTAGGAAAAACAATACTACAAACAGAATATATTTCCATAAAAACAGGTTCAATTAATCTATGAGCCAAATCTCGGGCACTAAGGCCAAGATCCGACCGTAACAATGTTTATGACACGAAATTGAATAAGTAACATTTAGATGGGTAAATTCAACACAATAATTTATAATAATTATTAACTGAAAAATTTAAGGCTCTGATTATTTTTTTACACTTGAAAAGAGCGACAAACCTAAGATAATCTATGAGTTAATGTTAAAACTGGCAAGCTTGTAAAAACTAAATCGCGAAAATAGCGTCAAGTTCTAAATTTTTTAATTTAACAAAAATCGCAGGAGTAGAGTGAGAAGAAGGCACGCTATTTTCGACAATATATATTTGTATATTTAATAGTGGTTTTCATATTCATATTAGTAGTTCAATTAGTGCCTATGATAAGCGTACGAAACGAAAAAGTATTATTTTCTCGTTTATCGGTTGCTTTTCGTTCGTTGTCGACCCGAGCTTCGTGAATCAACTTAAATAACGTAATTGTTCCGGTTGAAAATTTCAATGATACTATAATTGCCATGATAAAAAGTTGACTAATAATTTATTTTCAAATCTACGAAATTTCACCTTCATCAATCTATTTATGATTGCTAAATATCCATATGCGGGATTCCATGTCAATTCGACCAATGATTTTTCCTCACCATTTATGATTTTTCAGATTTTTTTCCGCCAACCCTTATTTTTCTTTGATTATTCGAACCTATCTCAAAATTGCATTCTTTTAAAAATCCCAAAAAATTCTCAAAAATCTCATTTTCCATCTCGATCATTTTGACACCTGTCCGATGATGGGCCGATTTTTTTTTCATTCTTTTTAGCACTTTCAACATTTCGAACGAACAAAACGCCAGTTTTCAACGTTACGAAAATTCTAAAAAAATTCCCAAATACCCCGTCGTCAATTCTGAATCTAATACCTCTCGATTATTTCTTCCAACTCTCAAATATTCATGGATTCAGAATTGACCACGGGGTATTTGGGAAATTTTTTAGAATTTTCATAACGTTGAAAACTGGCGTTTTGTTCGTTCGAAATGTCTAAAGTGCTCAAAAGAATGGAAAGAAAAATCGGCCCGTCATCGGACGGGTGTCAAAATGATCGAGATGGAAACCGCGATTTTTGAGAATTTTGGGGGATTTAAAAAAAAATGCAGTTTTGAGATAGGTTCGAATAATCAAAGAAAAATAAGGGTTCGCGGAAAAAATGTGAAAAAATTCAGAAGCACTTTTTTGTGTTCGGAGAATATCATAAAAATTGTTAAGCGAATCAAAAATGGTGAGGGAAAATCATTGGTCGAGTTGACATGGAATCCCCCATATGTATATATACTGTACTATAACAAAGCTCAGTCAGAAATTTATTGTTTATTGAATTCGAAAATTCAACTAACGTACGAATAATTTACACGTATAATGTTACACAGTTATCATAAAAGCTTTTTATAATATTACATTAGCTTCATTATTCTTAGAAAAATATATTGGACGGATCCGACCAAATCTGGTTAGTGTCAATTGCTTTTTCTTATTATTTTATTATCTTTTCTTTTTCGATATAAAAGTCAAATTACGTTCGGTATATCATAGGTACCACACGCTGTTTTTATCAGGGTTCAATCCTCGTGTTTTTACAGTACCTTCGGTTACAGAAACACTGAACATAAAAATTTAACACCTTCGATTCGATATTAGCATACATAAGTCTTTATTTCAAAGACTCAGGAATTCAGGATACAAAAATTGTAAAGAAAATTCTTAAGATCGGAAAGAAATACATTAACTAAACAACGTATTCGATCCAATCTGCGATATCTTCGCTTTTTCAAAGAAGACTTTGACCTACATTTCGAACCCTTTTACGAAACTAATCGTAAATAAAAAATGTCGAGCCACTGTAGATGCACTGAGTTCTCGTTTCTCTCATAAATGTGCAGCTTTTCATGCAACTACACTTCGAAATTTTCAACTTGATGATCAATTTACTATACTTTAAACTGTACAAAGGTTATTTTTGTCAGCCTGATCGATTTGAAACGCCTAATTCAAACAGATGACAAAAATTCTACAAGCACACGTTTGCAAAAATACAATTTCTCAGACAAAAGACAATCGAAAATTCGCTACTATCTACAACGATGATTATACTACGCGGAAATGTGAATTCGAAATATAAAATGGAGTAAAAAATCGGAAAAGATCGAATCTTGATCTTCTGGAAATGAGACGTGGAAACTTTATTTCGGGGGACGAGAGCAAAGCTGAGGATCGTATTCGTCGAAGCGTTTTCGGACTTGCAACACAATAGTTTGTAATATTTTCATTTCGATTCTAAATTTCTAAGAACGGAAAATAAAATCCCTGCGGTCCAAAAACAACGTTCCTCGATTATTCCGAACCTCGGTTTTAGAGTACTTAGAATTTTTGCAATAATATTATACATGTTAAAACGAAATTAAATCTGAAACGCATACCGAGATTAAAATCCCTGAAACCACGTATTTAAAAAAAAAGGTTCCGATTCAACAATTTATCCACAATAACGTCTAACTAATAATAATTGTACGCAACACAATTTTTTTTTCTATTTCTGTCCAATACCTTCTTTTTATGTAAACATTTTAAACGCACTCACCATCGATTTTCACTACCAATTATTCTGGTTGTCTTTTTATTTCGGAATTTTCTTTCAATACCTCTGCAGAATCGGATTAATGATGCTGGAAAATCGCACTACACAAATGTTTATCGTGGGAGTATTTACAACATTGAATTCGCACTTTCTTTTTCTATTCTTTGCAATAAAAAAGTTTACTCAAGGGCTTGCATCAAGGCTCCGAGCTCGCGAAATGTCGAGCCCATTTTTCCAGGCATGTTTTGCTTTTTCATCAAACATGATTTGACGGACATCAGTTTCTTGTAACAGGAAACGCACTTGTGGTACCTACGGAAAAAAATCAATTTATGCAACACTCGTTCGCAACAGACGAGCCATTTTCGCCCTCCAACGATATCATTCTGCATATGGGGATTCCACGTCAAATCGACCGAGAAAACGAATTTTTGCTTGTCCTTTTGCACAGTCAAACTACATGTTGAAAGGATGAACTGTGATTTTTTTCAGATTTTTTTTACTGATCATTCCATTATGAGAAATCATCGAATAAATTGATTTCCAATTTTTGTTTTTATTTTTCGCGCCTACATAGCTCAAAACGTGAACGATATGTATGAAAAAAGTTCCAATACGAAAATTTTGCGGTTTTCTGTGAACTTTTCGAGAGTATTTTCATCAGATTTTTAATACCCCCGTTCAGGTGTAGTTTTAATACAAAATGAGTGTAAATCATTCATAACTCAAATGTGCCGTCATCGAATTGGCTGAAATTTATACACAGCGTGTCTTTTTCAATGCCGAAAGTTGTCTGACAATTTCAAAGTGGGCCGAGCAGTAGTTCAGAAAATACATCAACAAATATTCGCACAGTGGCGAGAATTCGGTGATTATGAGATCGCAAAACAGTTTTTTGGCCACGATTCGAAAATTGAAGATCAATATTCATTATTCTTGTTTTCGTACTCGCAATCGCCCTTGAATTTTTGAACTGCGGCCGAAAAAACTTTTTAGCGACCTCATAATCGCCAAATTCTCGCCACTGTGCGAATATTTGTTGATGTATCTTTTGAACCACTGCTCGGCCCACTATAAAATTTTCAGACAGCTTTTGGCATTGAAAGAGACATGCTGTGTAAAAATTTCAGCCAATTCGATCAAGGCACTTTTTTGTTACTGAAGATTTTCGAAGATTTTTCACCAAAACTGCAGTTTCCCGAGGCACAAAAATTGCAAAAAATTATTTTCAGAAATTTCAACGAAAGGCGCAAAACTTTTGTATCAGAACTTCTTTCATTGCTCATCTGGATTCCACGCTATGTTGGCTTGAAACATCGAAAAAACGCTAAAAGCTGATTATTTGACCGGCTGTATTAAAAAAAAGACTTGATCAGAAAAATCTGAAAAAATTCACAGTTGATCCCTTCAACGTGTACTTCCACTATGTAAAAGAGCAAACAGATCAAAAGGGGTAAGGGAAATCGACCGTTCGATTTGACGTGGAATCCCCCAAATATTTTACCCACCTTTCTTCCCGAGAAACGTCAACGCCAATCGTGTGCAGGGGTGCTTGGACATTTGATTTAATTACAGGTGAAAAATTACGAAGGATTAACCTGAGGGCAGTGCAGCCCACCGATACGTACCTGTAAAATAAGTACGGAGTACATTAAGATTCACCTGAAGAGAGAAAAAAATTCAACTTCCGAACGCATGACTGACAGAACTTAATAAAAAATGGAGGTACTAAACATCAAATGTTCGTTAAATCCGAAGTTACAACTATATATTCGAAACCCCTCAAAAAAAAAACTCGTAGAGTACCATTCGCTTTTCATTTGAAAAGAAATATTCCCGAAAACTATTTCTTTTCAGATGCGATATAGTTGGCGAAATATTCCGAAAAGTCACCCTTCTCTGATCTCATTCGTTCGTTGCAATATTTACCCCTGCAATCTCTAGGCCCTGTAACGTAGCAAAATGATCGCGTGCGAATAGCAATAAAATAAGATCGGATCGAGCGGAGTAAGCCAGAGGCCTCAGCCTGTTTTAACGCCCCGTCAATATTGGGCATAAAAAATTTATAACCCCTCCAATTCGCTGCGGCGATTCCCGGGCACATTCATCTCCTCTATCAAACTAGACACCCGTACATTTTTCGCCCTCGTCCGCAAACGTCCGAAACTAGTTTAACCCTTTCTTGTACCGTAAGGCGCGTGACGAATTTACTGAAACTAACGATTTGCTCCTGTACAGTTAACGTTATTTATTGGATGTCTGACGAAAAATTTCCCACTGATGCGGAGAAAAAAAGAGAGGAAGATACAGAGTGATACATCCTCAAAAAATCATGACCAAACAGATCCTCTCATAACAGGAAATGAGAATCACTTTAAGGAAATCCTGGAAGTCCTTGGAAGATAGAAGAAGACGAGCTCGAAAATCTGATGTGATAAAAACCTTGTCAGCATTAATTCCTATCGAAGAGCGACGAGACAAGGGAAGGAATTTAAAAGAAAAAAAAAACGCCAAACAGATTGAGTGGGACCCCACGTGTGTGACATCTCAATGTATGCCCGTGTGACACCCCTCGATGAATACATTATATGTAGTCTATAGGTGAGATGAGCATTGGTAGAGTTTTTTTTTCTCACACATTTCACCGCTGGCGTGTCAAATTATGTATAAATATAGCGTGAAATTATTTAACCGGCACGGTGCAGCACTCGACGCATGCGTTATGCGTATCTCGCGACGTAACGCAATCATTTTCACACTAAATTGTACATAAATATGGTTAACAATTCTCGGAAGACGTTTGAAAAGTACTTTATTAAGCATACAACTAAAACGACCTAATTAGCTCGTTCTCCAGTCGCAAGCTGTTGCCCCTCAACCATGCAGGGTTCAGCCAACATTGTACGGAATGAGAAACGGAGTACTGATGCATATGTCCACCCGTAACTTTTAATCATTTAATTACTTGTCCGTGCGCGAGTCGGGGGGCTCTTCAGTATTGTGTTTCCGGTGTGAAAGAGCCGTTGAAATTGCCCTTCCTTGAAATTAGGCTCAAGTTATAACTGACCTGGAGTAGATGCCGAACTCACGCACGTTTGTCTTTTAGCTTGCACCCATATTTCGACGGCAGTATGGAAGAACGTGACATCTCAAATTGTGCCAGAAGAACGTGACATCTCAGATTGTGCCAGAAGAAGGTGACATCTCAAATTGTGCCAGAAGAAGGTGACATCTCAAATTGTGCCAGAAGAACGTGCCATCTCCTGTGTTTAAGCATAGCATATGTCACGTTCTTCTGGTACAATTTGAGATGTCACGTTCTTCTGGCACAATTTGAGATGGCAGGTTCTTGTGCCAGAAGAACGTGACATCTCAAATTGTACCAGAAGAACGTGACATATGCTATGCTTAAACACAGGAGATGGCACGTTCTTCTGGCACAATTTGAGATGTCACCTTCTTCTGGCACAAT
>JAFFZH010015816.1:34848-58153 GCA_018420115.1 Euura saliciscinereae | reverse complement strand
GTGACATCTCAAATTGTACCAGAAGAACGTGACATATGCTATGCTTAAACACAGGTGATGGCACGTTCTTCTGGCACAATTTGAGATGTCACCTTCTTCTGGCACAATTTGAGATGTCACGTTCTTCCATACTGCCATCGATCTCATTTCGAGATGGTGCAGCGCCGATGTGGCGGCCTTTGAAATTTATGATTGTAGAGGCTCATCCAGAGACCTTCGTTCGACATTCGAAGGAACACCCAGTTATACGAGGCCGGAGAAAAAGGTCCGAGGGGTCACGTTCCGGTACCATAAAAGTGGATACAGCTAATTGTCGATTGGCCGTTTCACGGGGCGCCTGACAGCTGACCCTAATTTCCACCCCCACGCCTAGGTAACATTATACAACCGGTTGTTAGGCCGTAGCCTTATCGTGACCGTGGTCATTCATCCGTCGAGGTAGCCTAATTGAAAGTAAATTTGAACCGGAAACACATACGTGTACTGACAGGTGTAGGCCTGCAATTAAACCAGAACATCCCTCGCTCGCCTGTTATTCCGATTTTTATCAATCTGATTTCGAGGGATTAAGGTGAGTATTGAAACACTCATTCAAAGAATGTCATTCGGTGAATTGAATAAGCGATGGGTACAGAATGGAGAGACGACGTGTGCCGGCATATGTGCGCGTCTCACGTGTCCTTGAAATTTCAATCCGCGAATACAAAAGCGAACTTTGGTTACTCGGGTTTGAATTTCTCGCCCGGATTTGCATCTGGCATCGACCACTCCGTCGGATCATTGTCTTAGCTAATTATCCTTCGCCTTTTCTCATCCTCAAATAAGGGCCACCTATCTGCATACGCGACGCGTATTGACGCGCAACCCTCGCCCTCGCCCTAGCCCTTCTCTTTTTCCCAACAAAATCCCTAACCCCTGCATGCATTTACGAGTCCTGACGGAGAGAACGTTTTTACGGACGATGAAAAGAAGAGAGAGGCCAGGGGCCAGGGAAGGGAGAAAACTAAGGGTGTGTATACAAAACGTGAGGGCAAACGGGGCTGAGGATGGGCGAGGAGAGAAAGCGTGAGCCCAAGGGGTGTCTCATACCTCCGCCTCTTGCTCGCCTCTCTTTTGCTCTCCCTCTACGTGTATCTCATTCAGCGTTGTGTACATATAGGATGGGATAAGTGTTACATAGGGACACTGTATGTACCCTCTTCTGAGAGGTTAAGGGCGCTTCATACCCCTACAAGGTTCAAATTCCACCGTTTTTTTTTTTTTTTTTGGACAAAGTTACCGATTGGAAGGTTTCAGCTATAAACGACTCCAAGTATTATGTTTTTTTTCTGAAGATAATAATCAGGATCTTGGGGCAATATTCAAACGCAGGATATTTAAAAAAGAATGATTACTACTACCCTGTTTATACGGAGATGGAAGTTATTGTAATCACCCCGAGAAGAAAATTGGATCATCACATTGTTTGGAGGGCCAGAGAATCAGATTCAATTATTTCGGATTGTGTAGTGTGTCCATGTGTAAAAAATAGAAATCTCTCTAGAAATTTCCTCGAATTATTGTCCAAACCTCTTGTATATGGGGCATTCCATGTCAACTCGACCAATGATTTTTCCTCACCATTTTTGACTCGTTTATGATATTCTCCGAACACAAAAAAGTGCTTCTGAATTTTTTCAGAATTTTTCCGCTAACCCTTATTTTTCTTTGATTATTCGAACCTATCTCAAAATTGCATTCTTCTAAAAATCCCCAAAAATTCTCAAAAATCTCATTTTCCATCCCGATCATTTTGACACCCGTCCGATGATGGGCCGATTTTTCTTTCCATTCTTTTGAGCACTTTAGACATTTCGAACGAACAAAACGCGAGTTTTCAACGTTATGAAAATTCTAAAAAATTTCCCAAATACCCCGTGGTCAATTCTGAATCCATGAATATTTGAGAGTTGGAAAGAATAATCGAGAGGTATTAGATTCAGAATTGACCACGGGGTATTTGGGCATTTTTTGAGAATTTTCGTAACGTTGAAAACTGGCGTTTTGTTCGTTCAAAATGTTTAAAGTGCTCAAAAGAATGGAAAAAAAAATCGGCCCATCATCGGACAGGTGTCAAAATGATCGGGATGGGAAATGAGATTTTTGAGAATTTTTGGGGATATAAAAAAAATGGGATTTTGAGATAGGTTCGAATAATCAAAGAAAAATAAGGGTTGGCGGAAAAATTCTGAAAAAAGTCAGAAGGACTTTTTTGTGTTCGGAGAATATTATAAAAAATTGTGAAGCGAATCAAAAATGATGAGGGAAAATCGTTGGTCGAGTTGACATGGAATGCCCCAGATATTTCTTGAACATCTTTTTTTTTTTGTTCAACATTTCAACATTCATTTTCGCGGTCTTAGGTTGACCGGTTCCTTTGTTCAATTGACAATGTTTTCTTATATTGGATATAACATTCGGGCATGAAACTCGTTTGGACCTTCCATTAATTTTCCAGACAATCAAGATTGATTGTTCAGCATAATACATTTCTGCCGTGTATTTTGTAGTGCCGACAAGTTGCAGATTTGAACGTTTCGAACCAATATATGTATGACTAGCTGTTTGTCGAATAAATATTCTTGTTTGTTATTCGCGAGATTTTAATACGTAAATAGGCAATAAAAAGAACAGCGTCAGCGTAAGCAATCAGAAAACAACATCCATACTGGGAACGTCCTTTTTTTATTTCTACTTTCAAGAACGTACGTCCTACAACGGGATGCCCCGATAGAAATTCTCAGAATCTGAATAACAAGTATCACTACTACCAGGAACTCAACAACCTAACAGCATACGTAACGCGGCTCAGAACGTAAAATCTCGAATAAGCATTACGAGTCTTCAACCGCAAATCTCTTCACACAAGATTGGCGAGACAATCGTGATTGTCCCGCGGACAACTCTGGGACTCTTACGGTCGGATACATTACGATGCGGTCACATTCAGGGATCGGAGAAAGAGATAGAGAGCGAGCGAAAAATCTAGAGAGACTCGGCAGAGTCGGGCGCCAAGTACATTAAAAAAAGAAGTTTTTTAAGACGCCGCGTGAGAGTCATAGAACTTTCCCTATCACATTCATCGCGCGTTTCTTGCTCATTTTTACGTTGAGTTCTGGGTTGTTGGGTTTTTTTTTTATTCCCACTCTGCAAACTTTTAAAGGAATACGGAATATAACGACGTGTCCTAATGAGAAAGAGCCAACTCGCCGAATTCTATAGAAATTTCCATTGTGTTTCAGCGAGTTGGCTCTTTTCTAACCGGCACGGCGAGTTGGCTCTTTTTCATTAGGACCCGTCGATAATATTTCAACGAGCGGCAAAGCCCAAATATTCTATTCCGCTATCGGCAGCGCGATCTGGCGGGATCGGATAACATTGAGGTACGTATCGACCGTAGAGCTCTTTAACTTTTGGCGCGAAAGTTCGAATTTCGTGAAAAGAAAGATTTGGATCAACACATGGTCAAAGAGGATGGGATAGAGAAGCAGCCGAGCGCAGTTATTTGCGCAACGCCATCTCGGGAGTCAGCGCGGAACTATTCGATAAAAATCGATCTTAGTCGAAATAATCGATTTTGAGTTGCATGTGCCATGGCGTCATAACCTCTTAGCTCTCAGAAATTGCTAACGTATTCTGAACGTTTCAGCGTTATGACAAGTATGTGTGCGGTCGTGAAGTGCTACAATCATTCGCGAAATAACATTCATTATTTCACGCTGCCAAATGAAGAAAAACGGTAACTTAAGATATACAGGTTGGAATTAGAGTGGATGTTGAAATGAGTAAGACACCTATCGTTTCAGTGCGAATGGATTCGATTTTCGGGACAAGACGAAAACGTCAACAGGAGGAATTTCCGCATTTGTAGTATACAATTCCTGCAATCTCAAATTTATTAATATTGTTTTCTACTGTGATGTTAAAACTAACCATATTCCTCGAAAATAAACGACTTGTAACGTGAGAAAAGTGTTATTCTTTGTTTTTTCGCATTCTTCTACACCAATGTGACCTATACTATAATTAGAACTTCACCATTTTATACTTCTAACTATTCTCAGACTCGATGTGTGGCCAGTTAATTGATAACAATCGAATTATCTGGACGTACTTCAAGTTTTGAGAATTATTGGAAGTCGAATATAGGTATTTTT
Source organism: Euura saliciscinereae (assembly GCA_018420115.1). Taxonomy (NCBI): domain Eukaryota; kingdom Metazoa; phylum Arthropoda; class Insecta; order Hymenoptera; family Tenthredinidae; genus Euura; species Euura saliciscinereae. Next base: position 53,957 of record JAFFZH010015816.1, on the reverse strand, counting down.
CCTTTATTACAATTCAAAAGCCGCGGTTTATGCGATAGTGGGGGGTCCTTAGTTCCGCGCTGACTCACGAGGGGCGCTTCAAAACTCTGTACGGAATCTAACATTGGCTCCTTATGGCAGCTGATTCCTCTTTGCACATGGTATGATGGAAAAACGTGTCGTTGAATAACTGAAAATTATTCTACAAATGGGGGATTCCACGTCAAAACGAGATTTTTCCCTGATCCCTTTCGATATGCTTGTCCGTTTGCAGAGTCAAACTACACGTTGAAAAAATGAACTGTAATTTTTTTCTGATTTTTTCGACTCATCATTCCATTACGAAAAATCATAGAATAAATCGATTTTCATTTTTTTTTTAAATTTTTCGAGTCTACATAGCTCAAAACGTGAACAATATTTGAAGAAAGTTCCAACACGAAAATTTTGGGGTATTTTGTGGACTTTTCGAGAGTATTTTCGTCAGATTTTTAATACCCCGTTCAAGTGTAGTTTTGATACAACATTAGTGTAAATCATTCATGACTCAAGAGTGCCATAACCGAATTGGCTGAAATTTATACACAGCGTGTCTTTTTCAATGCCAAAGGTTGTCTGAAAATTTCAAAGTGGGCCGAGCAGTGGTTCAGAAAATACATCAACAAATATTCGCACAGTGGCGAGAATTCTGCGATTATGAGGTCGCAAAACAGTTGTTTTGGGAACGATTCGAAAATTCAAGATCAATATTTATTATTCTTGTTTGCGTACTCGCGATCGCCCTTGAATTTCTGATCTGCGGCCGAAAAAACTTTCTTGCGACCTCATATTCGCCGAATTCTCGCCACTGCGCGAATATTTGTTGATGTATCTTTTGAACCACTGCTTGGCCGACTATAAAATTTGCAGACAACTTTTGGCATTGAAAAAGACATGCTGTGTGAAAATTTCAGCCAATTCGATCAGGGCACTTTCTTGTTACTGTAGATTTTCGAAGATTTTTTCACCAAAACTGCAGTTTTGCGAGGCACAAGAAATTGCAAGAAATTATTTTCAGAAATTTTAACGCAGGACGCGAAACTTTTGTACGAGAACTTTTTTTATTGCTCATCTGGATTTCTCGCTATGTTGGCTTGAAAAATCGAAAAAACGCTAAAAGCTGATTATTCGACGAGCTGTAGTGAAAAAATACTTGGTCAGAAAAATCTGAAAAAATTCACAGTTAATCCTTCCAACGTGTACTTTCACTGTGTAAAAGGGCAAACAGATCAAAAGGGGTCAGGGAAATCGACCGTTCGATTTGACGTGGAACCCCCAAATACAAATAAACGTTCCGCTACTCACATTTCGTATTTACTTTGAAGCAGATCGCCGATGGAGGTGAGCAAAGAATTGCACAGGTCCAAGTTCCAAATCGTTCTGAAACAAAGGGTAACAAGTGTATCGATTATGCCTCGGCTATACCAACAACGAAACACTGAATACAAATGGATCAGTCCTTACTATAAAATCAACCCACAAAATCAACTAATTGTAAATCAAAACATTACTCACGGTTTAAGCGTAATGACTCCTAAAAGATCGACGATGACGGACAAGTCGTTCATCGCGACCGCCGAATCCACAGCCGCCTGCAAAAAGATCAACGATACATTCCGATTCCCTTACCACGCCTGTGAATACAGATCAATTCTACCTTAAGATCTTTACTGTGCCATAAGGAGTAAACGATTTGCAGAGAACGATGCCGACTATTGAGGACCGTCATCATCGACTCGTAGCCTCGCATCATACTGTTCAATACTTCAGCTTCGGACATTTCTGGCAGCACACCGAGCTGGGAATAACCGAGGGCTCGTCCCCTGTAGCTATTCTGCAAAAATAAAATATAGTCGATATCAGATCTTGACCTTCCGCTACTGAAACCCACTGACAAAGAAGCTCTATCGCGTACTGGTAAAAATTCGTCCATATCCAGACCGCTTGGTTTGTCGGCGACCATCGGAACGAACTCATCCTTGATCTTTTCCTCAGCCGGTGGCCTGAGCTGTGGCACTCTTATGTCGACTTTTATGTTCGGCTGAACCTGGGCTTTGTTCTGCTTCTTGACTACGTTCCGTGCGGATAGCGGCGTTGAACTAGCAAAGTTTCTGTGCAAAGACGTCGACCGCGACTGAGCAGTGTTAGGCCGGTTTAAGGCAGGGTCGGAAGGGCTGTGTCTGATGTTGTTTATCCTGTTTAGAGAAAACAGTTTAGAATTGGAGGAAAATTAACTTTCTGGTCGATAAATATTTCCGCTCACTGTATGGGAAAATCGCTTTCGTAGCCCTGTTCTCCTTCTTTGCAGCTGCTCTGTCTCTTCAGGCAATGTTTAGGCGAGTCTGGGCTGGGCGCTCTGTTCTTAATCTTCCCATCGTCCATGACTGGGGATATGGCAGCCATAGGCGCGACTCTGGGAGTGAGAGTCGAGTTGGATCTCTGAGGACCGAGAGGTTGATTGCAGAGATTTTTTTTTCCGAGAAGCGGAGTGATGCTCTGCCTGAGCGGTGGAATCGTCGAAATGTTTCTACAGTTTTTACTCGCATTGTTAGCTTGAAGATTCGCCCGAATTTGGCTTGTCGAAGTTATCAGATTTCTCTGAACGGGAGGCGACGATTTTATCGGATGCACGCGCACCGGCACCGGCTTCATTATCGGCGGCGGGTGATCGTCGTCCAACTCGTTTGTGCTCAGATTCGACAACGTTTGGAGTATCTGAGGCTGTGTCGGGTCTGAAAGAACGAGCGAATATGCGTCATTCGTTTCCCAAGCTTTTCAAAACTCGTCGGTAGACCGTGATATTCGTTTGAAGCATACCCTGTCCCGGACATGATTCACATTCAACATCGACATTGGGACTTACCAATTTCTTCAGGTTCCAGGAAAGCCTCTAGCTCGGGAGGTGGCGTGCGAGATACTGAAACATATCGTGCAAAGCATGCTATTTCACAAGCTGGACAACATGTCGCGTGTCTAATGGCATAAGGTCGTAAGCGCCAAAAACGCGATTTTGGTGGCAAAAGATCGTATAATTTTTTTTTCACCTCATTCGCTCCGAAAACGGTCAAAACGTATAGATCAATTGAAATTACGAGTTCGAAAAATAGTGAGAAAAATAGATAAGTGCAAAAGGACGTAAGTTAGGCGAATACGTCGTTATTTCATTATAATTTTTAAGGAAGTTAAAAAAACAAAGTAAAAACAGAAGGTCGTAAGCGGTAATTTTTTTTTTAATTATTGTCCACGATTTTTCCAAATAGCTGTGAAAACTCGTGAAACGCAAAGAAAAATCGAAATCGACGTCGTTTCGAAAATTTCGATAAAGAATATTCGCAGTTAAATGCAGAAGGTCGTATCCGCCCGTATCCGCCCAACTTACGACCTTTTGCACGTACATTTTTCGATCTCGTAATTTCAATTGATCTATACGTTGCGAACGTTTTCAGAGCGATTGGCGGAAAAAAAAATTATACGACTTTATGCCATTATAAACAGCAAAACGTCGTATAATGGCGCTTACGTCCTTATGTCATAAGACACGCGATGTAGTAAAAATCCTAATGATAACGTAATGATTTTTCTGCCCCTTCGATTTGGCTGATTTTTTGTGGGCACGTTACCCACCTAGAGAGTATCCAAAAGCCAGAATAGTAGGTCCTGAAAAAAATTATCGGCTCAGCTACAGCTGTTTATAGTTTTCTTTCACATTTTTCACTTGAATTTGGGTATTTTTGATTCCGCGGAGGTTTTTCGTACTAGGTGTCTGAAAATGGGTTTCCTTGTGTGAAATTTACCAACGAACGAGAATATCGCCATAGATTTGACCCACGACCAATACCTGCAGAAATATTGTCGAAAAACACTCAAAATTGACCAAAAAAGTCCCAAATCTTGGGGAAATGGTGAAAAAAAAATTGTTTTGGACTTTCTGAGGCAGGAATCTTGTAGAGACATAACCAACGATTCCAATGACCACAACCCCAGATTTTTAGGACGAACCGTTCGAGAGATACGCTTTGTCAAAGTTAGAGAATCTTGTGTTTTCTGCCAATTATGGACTTTTTTGAGCTCGTTGGACTATGTCCCACCCACAGGCCTATTTTGCGGCATCAACTACGGCTATCTGAATCGTGTATGAATAGGTTCTTATTATTGAATGAGATTCTGGTCAAAGTAATTCAATTTATTATTACATGGAACAAAATGTGCTTTGTGAAGTGGAATTGTTGCAGTTCTAATATATTTTGGCCAATTTAGCTCCTTAGCTGGCAGCTTTGGGATTGGAACACGTCTCTCCTAATGCCAATGCATTTGAGAAGGCCTCATTAAAAGTTCGCATCATTTTGTTCCATGTAATAATAAATTGAATCACTTTGACCAGAATCTCATTCAATAATAAGAACCTATTGATACACGATTCAGATAGCCGTAGTAGATGCCGCAAAATAGGGATGTAGGTGGGACATAGTCCAACGAGCTCAAAAAAGTCCATTATTGGCAGAAAAAACAAGATTCTCCAACTTTGACAACGCGTATCTGTTGAACGGTTCGTCCTAAAAATCTGGGGGTGTGGCCATTGTATTCGTTGGTTCTTTCTCTACAAGATTGCTGCCTCAGAAAGTCCAAAACAATTTTTTTCCCCATTCCCCCAAGATTTGGGACTTTTTCGGTCAATTTTGAGTGTTTTTCGCCAATATTTCTGCAGGTATTGGTCGTGGGTCAAATCTATGGCGCTATTCTCGTTCCTTGGTCAATTTCGCACAAGGAAACCCATTTTCAGACACCTAGTACGAAAAACCTCAGCGTAATCAAAAATACCCAAATTCAAGTGAAAAATGTGAAAGAAAACTATAAATAGCCGTAGCTGAGCTGATAATTTTTTTCAGGACCTAATATTCCGGCTTTTGACTACCCTTTAGGTGGGTAACGTGCCCACAAAAAATCAGCAAAATCGAAGGGGGTCAGTGGCACGTCCGGCTTTTCTTAAACAACTCTACTCATTATAGGCGAAGCATTGATAGCAATAACATTGAAATCAAGGATTCTGTAAGCGTCACAAACAGCACAAGGCTCGGAAGAAGTATCGATGGGGCATTCCACGCCAACTCGACCAGTGTTAAACCCCGACCATCTCAAAATCATTCTATGTTTTTTTCTAACATTCTACTCAGTAAAAAACGCGTCCTAAATTTTTTCAGATTTTTTTTTTTTTTTTTTATCAAACTGTTAATTTATTATGAATTTTTTAAGTTGATTGAGAATGCGCCTTTTTAAAAATCTGAAAAAATTCTCAAAAATCCAGTGGATGACACAAAACAGCCCCCGTTTAGGAAAACGTGGGCCGAATTTTTTTTCTATTTTTTTTCCACTCAATTCGGAATTTTCTAATTTTTGAACCTGAAATTGTCTAACACAGGATAAAATTTCGAGCGTCAAATAACGTTCAATTTACTCGGAAACGTTCGGATTCACCATTTATGACCCTTATTTGATGCTTACAATTTGATCCCGTATTAATTTCAGTTTTTGAAATTAAAAAAATCCGAATCAAGTGTAAAAAAAATAGAAAAAAAATTCGGCCCACGTTTTCCTAAACGGGTGTGTTGTGTCATCCACTAGATTTTTGAGAATGTTTTCAGATTCTTAAAAAACGGCATTCTCATTCAACTTAAAAAATTTATAACAAATTGACGGTTTGATAAAAAAAAATCTGAAAAAATTTAGGACGCGTTTTTTACTGAGTAGAATGTTGGAAAAAAAACATGGAATGATTTTGAGATGGTCGGGGTTTAACACTGGTCGAGTTGGCGTGGAATGCCCCCGCTGTAATATTTTCACTAATCAATCCGTTTTCTCTTCAGAACGTTTCGCGAAAAGGCAATTTCCTACAGGGTTTTCGCAGCTTTTTAGAAGTATACGTAATCAACTACACAGCAGAACACTAACAAGATCTGTTCGGTTGAAAGATGTCTCTGTAGTCGGTAACGTTTGGTATCTCAGCTACCATTACATCGTCTTCGGGATCTGTACCAGATTTATCCGCTTCCTCTATCGTTTTTACGTCCAATCTGTAAGAAAAGAAGATAAAACGTCGGAACAATATCGAAGCGATTGAAGTTAGTCGGTAAATTATGAAGTTTACTTGTGTTTTCTCAGCTCCGGAGGTCTTTCTTTTGAGAAACTCTTCCTCAATGAGTTACCGTGACTGAAAGGTGAGCCTGGCGAGGGGATTCCCCCAAAAGGCGCCACTTTCTTCAAGTCGCAAACGAATAGAACAACATTTGCGATATGAAAGGACGCTCCAATCTGTGGTTCGAAAAGGCAGTGAATACTCGGTAGCAACACATCCCATCGGCAGTCGTATTTCAAGATAATTACCAGCTGATTTTGCGCCACTGCTATGTCTTGGACTTTGCCCCAACCCGTTGGAACCGTGTCGAGCGTTCGAGTTGGTTCCCAGCCATAGACCTTCAGCATGTCTTGACTCCCAGCAAAGAGACACTCTCCACCCTGACTGAAGTAGAGACTCCTGAAAATAGGCCGACGAAACGCAATGTCACAGTGTTCAAAGTCATTTCCATTCAATTCACTCGATCTGAGGTAACAAGTCTCTGGTCTATCACCTGATGGCTGTGGATTGAGCTTGTTCCGTCGAAGAGACCAATTGGAACGATTCCAAATCCCAGAAATGAACTGTTCGATCGATGCTTCCGCTAGCTAGAAGAAATTCATGCGGGTGGAACTCCACCGTCATCACCGGTCCTCTGTGCTCCGAGAATTCTCTCAGCTGCTTGCCGGCTCTGAGGTCCCAAAGCTACAGGGAATGGGATTCAAATTTATATTGATATTCACTTGAGAAAAGTGAATCTGAGACGAGCAGCTCATTATGCGATGCTTTCAAACCGATGGTAATGACTGAAATTGGCTTCTAGGTATCAAAGTCGTGCTGAAAATTGGTTTAACTCGAGTATTTTCACCTTGACTTTTCCCTCTGCACCGGCGCTCGCTATCCACTGACCATCGGGGCTGAATTTCAAGCTGTTTACGGTATCGGTATGACCTTTGTAAGTGAATATGCATCCTTTCCGCCTCATATCCCACAGTTTTATCGCCTTATCCAAACTACCAGAGGTCAGTAGTTCCCCATAGGGGTGGAAGTCCATGCATTTGATTCCGTTCCCATGTCCCGTGAGTGTTCTGGCCAATTTCGCATGCTCCAAATCCCATATTTTCAATACTCCGGTTTGGGAACCGGCGCAGACTAGGTCCTCCGTTTGACCGAAACGGACGCATTCGATTCCAGTCGCATGTCCGCTCAGGCTCTGAGCAGTCAACAGTCAAAGAATAATAGGGCAATTAGTCGCATTCATCGTGGCCACTTTTTTCGGGGAAATAAATTCCCTGACTTTTCCCTGAGGTTTCATGACTGGTTGATCAATTTTCCCTGACCGAAATTCTAATATTGTCTTAATTAGTGCTACAATATAATACCCCCAATTCTCGATTTCATTCCGATGCAAATTGATTAGGCAATCCAACAATGTTGGGACCAATTATATGAAATTTTTTTATTTCCTTGCTGAATCATTTACGACACGTTAGCAATTTCTTTAACTTTTTCCCTGACCAAGTTTGAAATTCCATGACACTTCCCTGATTCCCTGACCAATTTTTGTTTTCCCTGACATTTCCCGGTTTTCCCTGACCGTGGCCACCGTGCTGATTGTATCAATTCTTGACAATAATTCCAAAGAATACGCGCAAGGCAAATAATTCCATTGATCTACTGAAATTATGGACCAGTCAATAGATAACAAAAGCATCTCTCGAAGATTGGAGTGATATGCAACTGAAACTAGGCTCCCAACCATCTTGTCAGGGTCCCAAAAGGAAAAGAACAGTTCGTTGGAATGAAAAATTTGGAAAAAGAATGGAAAAATTGCTTTCTTTGTATGGGATCGTTACCAAACTGGGGTTTCGGTGTCCCCCTGGCTGATCCATGTTTCTTGGAGAAAAATTATACGATTCTGGGAAAGTGTTACCCAGATTCGACTAGCTAAGTATATTTTTCTGGAAGCGCTGTCAAACATTTAGTCCCATATTATCCTCAGAGTATTCAGACAACAATTTATATTTTGGGATGGTAATGGAAATATATGAATAATCCATGTTGGACGATTGGAAACAGACATTTTCTCGGCGTAAGGTGATATTACTCAGGCAATTATTACTGATTTTCAGTCGTATTCCTCGACTTTTTCCGGTTCCCCATGTCTATAACAGCCCTGTTTTACTCTCGAGGGCCCAGGAACAAGCATTGAGTGCCCGAATTAGCAACTTCAGCATTAAAATCATGTTTTTAGCTTTAGAAAAGTTTAAAATGCAAAAATGGAAGGCATTTTCCCTTATATTAAAGCCAATTCGGGATAAGAATTAACATTATGTATGTACACAAAATCTTCAATAGTCTCCTGAACTCTCCTTCTGTCCTCAGGCTTTCTCGGTTTCCTCTACCGCCCGTCGCCTCGAGAAATGTTCAAGTCTTTCATGCTAGACCTGGTTCGCATTCACTCTTTACCTTTTCTTTTTCATTACTCTGTATTTGTATCTGTTACAGGGCTGCCATTCATTCATTCATTCATTCATTCATTCTGTGAAAATCTATCGCGTCTGTGTAATCTAGGGTGGACAATGAGTCCAAGGACCGATAGCGTAACGTACTTGGATGCTTCGGGGCTTGTGGAGTAGAAAAGAGAAGGGTAAAGGGCTGGGCGTCGCGTCTTTGTCCTGTACGGAAACGTGCGTTACACTCTATGCAAAAAGGGGTCTAAAAATTGCGTTGGCGCGGCACGGAAACTCACCATGATACAATTGTGCTTTCCGACGGCCCATAGATTGACCTTTCTGTCGTCTCCGCCGGTGACCAAAACACGACCGGACTTGTGCCCTAGCGCAAGACAGTTGACGTTGGACGTGTGCGCGGCGAATTCCTCTGCAAATATTAACACCGATTACATTACATCGGTGATGGAAATGAGATATGGGCTAAGGACTAAGGACTCACGTAATTTCCAGGATCTCTTAGTCGAGGAAGCCATCGCACTACGGGAAGTGGTTAAAAACTGTGTAACGTGACTATTTGTAATTTGGCTCGTTGATCTGACGTTTCGATTTTGACGGTGCGACTTTTTTCTTGGTAAACTTTGAGCCCAGCATTTTTATGATTTTTCGTAAAATCCCTCGTCTGGTCCTGACATTCAAGTCTCCGATGTACCGCGAGACATTTTCCCGAAATTTTATCTCCTCGCGAATGTCGTGTCGATATTTTATTCCCCCGTCTTTTTTAGGAAGTTTCTATCTTGATTTACTGGTTTGTTGTATCTCATTTCTTCCTCTCCTCAATCCTTGACATACAATTCCATCTGTGGAGCGAGAGAAGGTAGCCGCAGGTAGAAGAATATCGTTCATGGAGTAGAAGGAGACATAGATATCTTCAAAGAAAAGCCTGTCTCACGGTATAGGGCGCGCTGCGAACAGCCGTGTACCGCACAGATCACGGTCGTATACTCGTATACACAGGTCCGGCAACTCCCATGGTGGGGGTGGGTCCCTTAGCGATGCCTCAAAGTTTCCTGAATTGGCCGCTGAATTTTTGGCGCCCGAGTAGGTTAGTGCAGGGTTGGAGTATAAACAATGTTTCTAACCTCAAAACTTGTGAACGAATAAATTTATATTCCTTCCAAATTGCGTTATTCTTTTAATTACATTTATTTATATTATTATTGCAATTTTTTATGATCGATACAGCACTCTACAATTGGCATATCACTAAGTTTATTATTGACTGTTTGGCAATACGGATGTAACTTCTTCACATTTTTCTAGCGAAATGGTTATACAACTAAATAATGTTCATTACACAGAACTTGAATGAATAGACTAACATTTAATTTTTATTCAGCGCTGCAATTTCCAAAATATCCCACAACACAGCGATTTGTATCGGAAATTCCCCCAAAAAACTAACAAAATCTGCTTCAATAGTTTACTTGACAATCATTTAATCACGGTCAGATGTACACCATATCATTGATATATTAAAGTTACACAATTGAATTTGTTAATAACAAAGTATTGGAAAACTGTGACGTTCGTTATGTACAGAAAATAGGTTATGAACATTGTTTACACTCCAACTCTGTACCAGGCTTCTAGCGCGCCTCAGCAGCCGTGGCAGCAGGCGAAAACACACTTGGCTTCATGAAGGGACCCACCCCCACCATGGGAGTTGCCGGACCTGTGTATACGACCGTGGGGCTGACGTAGGCGCGCGCATCGGGTACATGTAGCCATGTCCATGGTCACTATGGTTACGCGGTATGTGATGCGCGCGCCACGTCAGCTCGGATCTCTGCAGTCTGCGGTACACGGCTGTTCGCAGCGCGCCCTATACCGTGAGACACACTTTTCTTTGGGGACATGTCTCCTTCTACTCGATGGGTCGCGATCTTGATTCTCGTTTTCGGCTAACTTCACACCAAAGTGCCGCAGTCTTCGTCCACGATCTCCACAATCGCTTATAGGATGTTTAAAATTTTCGAATGTTTAACTAAAAAACCCGCTACTTTGTTCTATTGTCCGTTGGGAGCTTCAAACGGGCATACGGTCGGTGGAAAAAGTTTCGCCAGCTCGTACGTTCAGGGACAGTCGCCGGAACCTCGGGTTCGGGAGTATTTTTATTACATCGATCACCAGGGAATGGTGCGTCTTGTTTCGAACTCATGATCTATCGAACACTCGAGTACCTTCGCGCCCTATCATTTTTAGATCCATTTCCAGACACCCCCTTGAAGTCATCGACATTGCGACAATATTTTTAGAGGACTTCTGAAGTTCGGCGAAAAAATTATATTCATTCTGAATAAAAAATATTCATAGAAGTCAAAAACATTTCTGATGATGATCGACCATGCATCGACCGAAACATCAAAATAAACGTTTTTGGAACATGATGACCGTTACACCCATGATTACTTCACCCTAAGTACCGTGGATGGTCAGATGTAATGCGAATTAGAATTTGTATCTTCAAATTAGCTGCATAGCATTATATCTTGTGATGGGTATTATATTGTATACACTGAACTCTATAATATAAGTAGAGTTCAGTGATTGTATACGACCATCAGCGCTATCTAGCGAGGTCCCGGGCGTTTATTGCAACTACGTATGTATACGCCACAGTGCCACACTACAACCAAGCTCAATCATAATGAGTTACACGCGGATATCTTCCGTAATAAACGGATTTCATGCGTAGTATACGAATAATCATATGATTTTATTCAATAAGGATAAGTTTGATCGAAAACTGTTCTTTGCACCGATCACCGAATTTATTTCATCATTCGGGGTTGTTCATGAGAGACTCGCTATACTACCTAAATTCAGGCAGAGTTGAACCTAGTCAGGGTGTCTACTCAAGCAAGGATCTAAAATTCCCTGAGAATTCCAGGATATTCCAGGATATTTTTTCTATTTTTCCAAGTGTGTCGAGATACGATTTTTATTATTATTTCGCAAAATATACTAGATTTTTTTGTTTGTTTTGTTGCCATTTAATCCGCGTTTTGAATTTGCACAATTTTTTTTCTAATTGATCACTTTCAGAAATATTCCCAGAGTGAACTCAATATTCCCTGAGAATTCCAGGATATTCCAGGAGAAAAAAAATTCCCTGAGATTTCCAGGACTTCCAGGTTTTTCAAGGATATAGACACCCTGCTAATGCACGAGAGGACTCTTTTATTGATCTTATTCAGATAATCAGCTTTGGTCACTGTATATTATTTTCTCAAATTACATCGTTCTGTGTATTACGATATTGTGCTACCAGATGTCTTCGGAACATTTCAGGGAGGGTTCAATATTTTCTCATAGACGAAATTTCGCGAATGAAGTTTGTGCTGCCAACATTATATGCACCTGATTCTCTTCGCCAGGTGGTCAATAAACCTGCAATGAGTCGACGCATTATGTATAAAATACAAAAATTGTTTCCTTAAAAAAAATGCCATTGTGATTATTTCACTGATGACTTATTCGATGTCCAATTCTCATGCATCGTTTTTCTCTTTTCTCTTTCTATGGAACAGTTATTTCTCGATGATTCTCGCATGAAGAACTTCACCTCTTGTTTCAAAGGTAAATTTTTTGGTGACAAAGGTTCGTCGGTTCTACAAAAATTAAAGTGAATGTCAATCATAATTATGCTTGTACAAGTCCTATGGTGAGTGGATTCCCATGAAAGAAATTCATGAAAATTTCAGATAAAATTTTTTTGGCATTCTTCTTCAAAAGACTGAGGAAGAACGAGACTGGCCGTTACTCCGAAGATTTCCCATATTTATCGGTCTGTGGAAGAGAGAGAAATTTCATCAGATGCGATGATCTGCCAATTGTCTTCACGCACGTAATTCGTAAGGAAAATCGAGAAATCGGTACCGCAGAGAATCTCTTCAGCTACGGGCATGCCGGAGAATTACTAACGGTTTGTAGCTTTTTTTTTGTTGAACCGCAATCGACCGAAGATAACTATAATAACGAATCAATCAATTTTTGTCTTAGTACCCGTTTCAGCCGTCAAAAATCTTCATGAGTATGAACACGGGTCGAGTTTATCATCCGGCACCAGAAACCGGCGACAGTGTGGGATTGGTGCAATCCAAATTGGCTATAGAATTCAGCAAATTTCTGGAATTCAAAAATGGCGAAGAATACGGGCCGACCCACTTTTCATGGGACGGGACCAGACACGAACTTGACAGTGACTGGTACAAAAAGATCTACGCGGCGGTTGAGTGAAAATTACATCCGAAACTGAGTGATTTCTTGTTTCTTCCGTCGTCTTACAGTTTATCAAATTTATTTATATTACTTCACATATATATGTACATAAGTATATGATAGGGTTGTCAGGATAGATTTTCTAATATTTTATAACGAGTACATATATAGTAATGACTGAATAATAACAATTTAACTCTGTTCAATAGAAAAGCCTAATTGCTTCCACAGTCATAATCGTTTCCATCACAGATTTCCCCCTTCAATCCATTAGTGGTAGTTTTTACAAACGTAGAAAAATATTGAGTCCTATCGCCGTATTTGTTCATCCGTTGTCGAATGGCGAATCCGATGAGTTTGATATACAAATAACTTACTATGTACCTTACATGGTATTACCAACTATCCTGCACGCTCATAATATTTCTGTTATCTTGTTTCTGGCTTCGAGAAAGGCTGAAGCGAGCCAGGCTGAACCCATGAGAAACCGAGAGCCTTGTTCTCCTCTTCCTCCTGAAATTTACCAAAATTTCAGATTTTCCTTTTTGAGATCGACTACTAGCACCTTTCAACCACACCTTCGGCTTCGATATTTCCTCCTTTATCCCATCGTGCAAGGAACTGTCGTAAGGTGTAAACGTTATGTAATGCGGATCATCAGTTTCCGGGGGATCATACACCTGGTTCAAACTATCTTTTACACTTTCCTGTACTCGCTCCTGAAATTTTTCAGGATCGCTATTGAATCTAGAAACGTTATAAACGATGTCAGCGAGTTTGAACTAGTTTGTGATTCGGTTGAAACAGCGTCCTGTGATGCTTACAGCGTCAGAGCCTCCGGACTAGCGGGGGTCATTTTTGAATCGATTTTAGCAAACACCTTGACAATGTACTGGACCAGTTGCCAAACTCTGTTGGTTCTCCTCCATTCTGGAAACCCCCAAGTCGTATCGAGCTCCCCGTTACCCGGATTCAACAGTGGGTGAAAAATGCTCGATTGGAACGCAACGTTCTGTTTTTCAAGCCGATCAAATAATCAGTGTTATAAATATTCAGATCAGAGACTAAATCTCACCGGACAACCGCCGTCGGGAAAATTTGAAGGCAGAGTGATGGTGAACCTGAATACCCCGCCTTGGTAGATTCCTTGTCGGATGAAAAGCACTCCGTACCAGACTGTGAAAATCAAAAATGGAGAATCATTCCAGGAGACTACTGAAGTTTTTTTTGCCGTTTCTTACTCACGAAATGAGTTCTGTGCTGATGGGATAACGTAGATCCCCTTCAAATCCTGCTTCTGCATCATGTTACTGAAACAATATCATAAACGATAGTCTGCTTCGTAGTTGCAGTACAGAGCCACCAAAGATATCTTACTACTCGGACAGAATAATGTACTCTTGTAGGAAGACGGTGTATTCTTTGTTGGTCTGAGTCGTGTTGGGTCTGTCGATCATCTTCGCGGACATCGCGAGCTGCGAGTCTTCGTTAGTACTAGCGGGTATTAATTTCCTGAATGATCCTTGTCGCCTCAGATCGTCTCCCGTGTCGCCGTCCCCCTGAAAACGATTTGATAAAATTCTGATTTTTTTTTCTTAAATAATTGTTTTTTTTTCTCCTAGGTCGAATACCAGAGATCATTATGTGTATCTACCTGAATGCTCGATGCAACGTTCTTTGACGACATCACGCTCGTCATCGACACACCTACACGTATTTTTGTAGAACCAAAATATTACATCCGTCAATTTATGACTTTCTTATCTGACAGATGGCAGTCTGACAGTGATGCCAACCGGTGATATCGATTAGTCGAATGGCGTTGACTGTTGGTGTTCCATTTTAGCGCGGGATTCGGTACAAATGGCGTCAGGTTGAGGAAAACATTTAAACATTTGATAACGATCTTCACTATGACATGGTCATGTTTTGCATTCGAGCATTTTCTCAAAGAACGATAGAGTGACCACTAGGTAAGCGCTAGTGTCGAATCCAGCCAATATTTGAATTTTGAGTTTCAATAGCACAAAATCTAATGTATATCTGAGTTTTTAACGAGTACCATCGAAATAATTGCATCGAACTCTACGATTCCTGACAATATCAACAATAATGAATAAACACGACAAAAAGTGTTTTGTTTGTCCCTACCGGCGACACTAGCGCTTACCGAGCGGCAAGCCTGGAACTGCGATTGAGAAAATCGTCAAACGGTAAAGAAATCCTGGAAATTCTTATTGTTTCGAGACATGAACGTATTTTAAATGCAACCCATTATTCAGACAATTTTTATTCGTGGTACATGTACTGCTGTGTCGTCAATGTTGACAGAATATCAATGTTCTTGCATTACGACTGTTGTGTGAGTCGTCAATAAAATTCAATAAGACTGAATCTCGAGTTTGCCGCAAGGGGCCTAAAATCGACTCGAAATGCAAAAGTATTTGTTGTATATGCCCTTCACACACACACGTCGGATCACACGTTATTTTGAGTGAAAACGATGTATTGTATATGGGGCATTCCATGTCAACTCGACCAATGATTTTCCCTCACCATTTTTGAATCGCTGCATAATTTTTTATATGATATTCCTATATCAAAATGGCACTCCCAATTTTTTTCAGATTTTTTCCGCGATCCGTTAATTTTTTATTAATATTGAAACCCATCTGAAAAAAGGTTCCTTTTAAAAATCTCAAAAAATTCTCAAAAATTTAGTTGTTCATTCCAATCATTTTGCCACCTGGCCCATGATGGGACCTTTTTTTTTTAATTTTTATAGCACTTTAAACATTTTCACCAATCTTGCAACGTTATAAAAAAATCTCAAAAAATCTAAGGAAATCTAGTCTTTCATTCCGATCATTCTGACACCCGGTCCAGTATTATAGTGTTGAATTCTCAAGACCAATTCTCAAATATTCTCGATTTTATAATGGACATAATCTTACCACCAACAGCTCGAACTTTACGTCTGAGGATAGGATAAAAATGTAGAAATCAATGATTTACAATTAATGTTTATTCATTTGTAGTTCATTTATCAACTTGTAGAACTCAAAGACATTGAATCCCCAATACTCAAGTAGTGTTATACACTCGTTCTTTTGGCCGCGTACTGGGTACGTTGAGTATTGGGGATTCAATGTCTTTGAGTTCTACAAGTTGATAAATGAACTACAAATGAATAAATATTAATTATAAATCAATGATTTTTACATTTTTATCCTATCCTCAGACGTGAAGTTCGAGCTGTTGGTGGTAAAACTATGTCCGTTATAAAATCGAGAATATTTGAGAATTGGTCTTGAGAGTCCAACACTATAATACCGGACCGGGTGTCAGAATGATCGGAATGAAAGACTAGATTTTTTAGATTTTTTTTTAGATTTTTTTATAACGTTGCAAGATTGGTGAAAATGTTTAAAGTGCTATAAAAAATTTAAAAAAAAAGGTCCCATCATGGGCCAGGTGGCAAAATGTTCGGAATGAACAACTTGATTTTTGAGAATTTTTTTAGATTTTTAAAAGGAACCTTTTTTCCGATGGGTTTGAATATTAATAAAAAATTAACGGATTGCGGAAAAAATCTGAAAAAATTTGGGAGTGCCATTTTGAGATAGGAAAATCGTATAAAAAATTATGAAGCGATTCAAAAATGGTGAAGGAAAATCATTGGTCGAGTTGACATGGAATGCCCCATATATGCAATATTATCAGAAGAATAATCGTGTCTGAGCTGGAATGATCAAAATCCTCCTGACCGCGTCTTCTTTCGAACGGTTTATTCCAGTTATCATTCCGATCGAATTCGGAAGAGCGTTGCGTTCGCGGCTATATTCAGACTACGAATTAGTGATGGCGATATTTTCCAATTGTATCGATATTTCGTATCGATACGTATTGATGGTCAAAGTATCGATACACACAAAGTATCGGTAGCAAAGTATCGGTACCGATAATTGGGATCGAAAAAAGACTGACCTGCCCTCTAGTTCGAACTAATAAGTGCGGGATAGCCACGATTTTCAACCAATCCAACGAAGCAAATACGCGAATATGGCGGCCGAGTGCGGGATTTTAGGCTAGCTTGGTCACGCCCCCAGTTTCGTTCCCAATATCGATACTCCTTATACAAATAAAAACAAACAATGAAAATTAACTTTTTTATTATTATTATTTACAAATTTTTCTTTTTAATATAGCGGTTGCTGAAATTCCGATTTGTTTTCCCGCCCGAAATATCGGACCTCGATATCAGTAGGTTTAGTATCGATACAATATATCGATATATCGATAGAAAAGTATCGATATTCGAAAATATCGATACTGTATCGCCATCACTACTACGAATACGAAACATCGGGTCCATTCATGAGGGAAACCGCGTCTGTATTGGTATTCAGTCGGTTGATATAATAGACCGCGGCAATTTCTACCTACACGCCAACAGTCCGATACCTACCAGTTACCGCATCCTAAAAACAGAATTTTTGGCGACCCACAGTCGCCATGGTGTAGAGGGAGGTCCAAACTTGGTATCTCAGCGAAGAGAGGTGGTGCTGTGTGAACGATCGAGGGAACTTGTGTCTGGTCCGGCGATAGAACCACTATTTTTTTTACCATTTACGAGCGCAACTCGGCTCGCGGTGAAATTGCCGTAGGAATAAAATTGGATCTGATAATATATCGAATGTGATGTGGGGGTCGGCCGGGGGAGGGGGGATGTTTGGTACACGTAGTAAGTTTTGATGCCGAATAGTTGACATCTAGGTATACTATAGCTACGGGAGAGAAATAAATCGGCATCATCATCGGTGTGTGGCGTGTGCGTGTATTTGTTGTACCATACTGTACTGTAGCGATTGAAAACATCGTAACCCGTGTGACGGCCATTTTGAAATTACGCACGTCGAGTGGAAAGAGAATTGTGCGTGTTGTACTTGTTTTGTCGAGTGATTACATCGCACCTGGGCAAGAAGAAACAAATAAACACCGGGGGAATAAACAATTGAGGACTGAGAATAACAGCAAATGTTTAAATGGACGCATCGTCCATTATAACCCAAGTTTCGCGGGATGACGAACTAGGCCAGTTTAATAACGAGAAAGGTATGTAACCACGGAGACTCGCCTAGTTCACGTCCTTTTCGTCGCGGTGTTGCTCGCAGACACCTAGAACACCCTAAAACCTAAAACAATTTAACCACTCGTTCCCTTTTCAAATCCTTCGATCGTCGGATCCGATTCAAACACCATAAATAAACAATTGCCATCGCACTAGCGTCTTTTGTTCAATTAGTCGTTGCGAGACCATAACATAGATCGAATAATGCAAAGCATAAAAAAAGGTCATTTAGTCTACGTGTGTCTAAAATTACATCAATTTCTCAGTGTCTGTATAGTCTTTCGATATCGTATAAGGATGCTAGAAAGCTGCGAGAGAGAAAAAATAAAAGACAAGACCCGCACGATATCTTGTTTATGTGTATTTATACATTTCACGCCATAAATAGGTTTACTTTCGCCTAAATACTTGCACGTCGAGGAGTGCCCTCGGGCAGATCGTGTTTTGTTCGATCTTTGCCGACTATCGCTGTCCTGTTACTCTGTCTTGGAGGCATGAACAATTGTTTTTTTACATCCTAGACCGATAATAAAGAAAGTACAGAACAAGGTCAAGCGCGCATATTTTTTTTCACGTGATAAACTCATCAGCCCTTATCAATCATTACGTAATCCAATATCAGAGCTCTAATCCATGCAAAGATCAAATTAACGCGAAGGCCAGTTGTAATCGAGGTAACACCTGCTATCTGAACATGTACAGCTATTGACAACGGTTGTTCGCTGTTTCTTACACACCGTCGATCCGCCCAATCATTCATCTGGAACACATGTAAAAAATTAGAGGAAGAAACGCGGGGGCGGGCTCAGAATTCCGAACGACTTTGTGCCGAAAGGCCATAATTCCGAATTCAAAAGTAACGAAAGACCATAATTCTGAATTGAAAAGTAACCGAAAAGCATAATTCCGAATTTATAAGTACCGAAATGATATTTTGCACGTTTTTTTCGTGCAAAACTCTTATTTCAGTACTTTCGAGGGTACTTTTTATTCGGAATCATGCCATTCGGTACTTTAGAATTCGGAATTATGGCCTTTTGGTTACTTTATAATTCGGCATTATGCCATTCGGTTACTTTTCAATTCGGAATTATGCCATTCGGTTACTTTTCAA
>JAFFZH010015816.1:0-34838 GCA_018420115.1 Euura saliciscinereae | reverse complement strand
CCTTTCGGTTACCTTACAATTCGGAATTATGGCCTTTCGGTTACTTTACAATTCGGAATTATGACCTTTCGGCGCAAAATCGTTCGGGATTTTGAATCCGCCTCGAAACGCGACTTTGCGTTCAGAATATGTTTTTGTCCTCCTTTGCGCACTGCCAACGATTTGAGAATTCTGTGTTTTATATTTTCCAGTTCAAATACCGCGAGATAATGAAGCGGCAAGTGGGCCAAGAAATGGAAAGAAGCCACGAGGCCGAGGCTTTCTGCGTTCGCTGCTGTGTTGTTTGGGGCGAGGACGTGGCGGTAGCTCAAAAAGTTCTAAAGCCAGTTCTGTGCAGAGCGACGGTCGAGTATCGCCGTCCCTTGGCAGCGGCTCCCCCCGGTTTTTACTACCCCCGGTCCGCCACCAGGACATGCATAAAAAGTGCATGGTGATTGATTTGGACGAAACGTTAGTTCATAGCTCATTCAAGCCAATTAATAATGCAGATTTTGTCGTACCCGTCGAAATAGATGGCACCGTTCATCAGGTCTATGTACTAAAGAGGCCTTACGTCGATGAATTTTTACAAAGAATGGGCGAGCTTTACGAGTGTGTTTTGTTCACTGCCAGCCTTGCCAAGGTAAGCAATTTTTATCCACACGATACAGATCACTGGGAAGAAATGAACAAATTCTGCTGAAGACTTGTAAGATCGTAATTACCGTGCATTCGAGAGTCTCCTATTGAATTTTAAACAGCACTGTCCCCTTGCGGCGAGACGCATTGTTTCTATGCTAAACAGAGAAAGTCCACCGTTGCTCCGACTGCATTGTAAATAATTTTGTGCGTCTCTCTACGTCCTAGAATAGCTAATTCATTGCGTTGCTGCTTCGTGATGCAACTGACGGTCATTGATAATTTCCAGTATGCGGACCCGGTTGCGGATCTACTGGACAGATGGGGCGTGTTCAGGGCGAGATTATTCAGAGAGTCGTGTGTCTTCCACAGGGGAAATTACGTCAAGGACCTGAACAAGCTGGGCCGAGATCTTCAGCAGATTATTATCGTGGACAATAGTCCCGCCAGCTACATATTCCACCCTGACAATGCGGTAGGGATACTCGACCCTCACGTTTGCTGCAATCGTCGACATGTTTGATCTTTACTCGACTTTACCCCAGGTACCGGTGGCGTCGTGGTTCGACGACATGACAGATTCCGAACTGTTGGACCTGATACCGTTCTTCGAGAAACTTACCAAGGTCGAGAATATCTACACGGTACTCTGCAACAGCAATCATCCCTATAACCAGGCCCCGCAGACGAGGCAAGACAGCCCAAGCCCTGTCTCCGGTCCTCCCGTTGTAAACTCCTAGCAATGTCGGTCATCTGGTTTAACAGCCAGTCGTATCCCTCAGCACTCCGTAAGGAGGGCTCTCGTCCGCGCCCTCTACATCGCTCACTTGTTGTGCTACGGACAGTCAACTATGCCCAGCTAGGTCGAAGAGAGAGACTAGTACACAACCGTCGTGTACTAGTTGCTTCGTTAACACGACGCAATTGACCAAGAGCGGAGCGTAGCTAGCTAGCCTGTTTGAAAACTTGGTGAAAAAGGTTTAAGAGTAATAAAGACGGTGCCTCGAGCTTATTTTTTATTGACAAAACAATCAGAGAGCTTGAGGATCGTGATGAAATGAATAAAAATAATAATCATCGATAGTTTGCTGAGCAGCACCCGATTTTTAACGATAGGTAATAATAATATAATTGACATGCTACTCGCACGCATATTTATTGTGCTGCTAACAGAGGGGTGAAAACGAACTTTTGACGAGCCAACGTGACTAAATGTGCCGTAATGACATTTTACTCAAAGTCTAAAACAGATGGAATTAAGACGAATGAATTTTGAATTTTTCGATACAATCCATCTCTAAAGCTCATTGAAAGTCGGCACATGTTTGCTTTTGTAGAGGTTGAAATCCACGTGTCCAAATGATCATCGTTGAATGGAAATTGAATCTATCTGAGCAAAAAATTCTACGCTACGAGCGATCGACCTTGTGCTTCCCTCATTGGAGTAATTTTTTATCGCGCAGTAATTTCTGTATTCAAATTCTCGTTACAATTTGTATTAAAAAAAAGGATTCAAGATTCTAACAAAAGTGACTAAAAATATTGAATAGTCGACATTTTTAGGTACATTTGTTTATATATCTTATGTATTCTCGATGTCAGCCCGTACAGAAGAACGTCGGCTGATAACAAAAAATTACTTAATACATGGAATCGGAAATAACACAGAGGTATTAATACATGTAGGATAGCAACTGCAAACTTAATTTTTTAATACGAAGATTTGTTGGCAATTTTATATAAAATTTCTAACAATTGCGAATACATATGGGGCATTCCACGCCAACTCGACCAGTGTTAAGCCCCGACCATCTCAAAATCATTCCATGTTTTTTTCCAACATTCTACTCAGTAAAAAACGCGTCCTGAATTTTTTTTCTGATTTTTTCATCAAACCGTCAATTTGTTATAAATTTTTCAAGTCAGATGAGAATACCCTTTTTAAAAAATCTGAAAAAATTCTCAAAAATCCAGTGGACGACACAAAACAGCCCCCGTGTAGGAAAACGTGGGCCGAATTTTTTTTTTTTTTTTTTACTTAATTCGGAATTTTTTAATTTCAAAAACTGAAATTAATACAGGATCAAATTGTAAGCATCAAATAAGGGTCGTAAATGATGAAACCGAACGTTTTCGAGTAAATTGAACCTTATTTGACGCTCGAAATTTGATCCTGTGTTAGACAATTTCAGATTCCAAAATTAGAAAATCCCGAACTGAGTGGAAAAAAAATAGAAAAAAAATTCAGCCCACGTTTTCCTAAACGGGGGCGGTTTTGTGTCATCCACTGGATTCTTGAGAATTTTTTCAGATTTTTAAAAAGGGGCATTCTCAATCAACTTCAGAAATTCATAACAAATTGACGGTTCGATAAAAAAAATCTGAAAAAAAATTTAGGACGCGTTTTTTACTGAGTAGAATGTTAGAAAAAAACATGGAATGATTTTGAGATGGTCGGGGTTCAACACTGGTCGAGTTGGCGTGGAATGCCCCATATATATAATATACATATTTCTTTTTATAATTTTTTGAAGAATATTATTTCTTTACAAATTTACAAAATTAAATTTTTATCTTCATTTTCTTCTCACGTACAAACAGATTTTGCAAAAAAAAAACAACATATCCGGATATCAAACGAACGTACTAACTACAAATAATATCAAATAGTACTGAATACGCGAAAAATCATCTTTCAACAGCATAGTCTTTTTTTTCTCCTATCTTCTTCGCAGCCATTTGATCAATAGTCAAATCGTACGTCTCAATTGTACAGAACACAGAACTAGCGAGTATATACATTTTCTGAGCACTACGCAGACTGTGAACTTTTTCCCTCAATCTCGGCTTACTTTTTAAAGTCAGCTACATCATCAACTGATCCCGCCACGACCATGTGAAAGAAAAGTTGAACCGGTGTACGAGAGATCCTTAAATGCAGTTAATCGTACTGAAAAAAATATAATAATTCAAGCCTCTGCGAACGATTGTAAATTTCACTTCTCTCTTTTTGCTTAGTGTTACTTTTGTTGCTACGACTTTATCAGAATTATCGTCAAACTGTAACAAAGGGGTGTAATTATTCCAGAGCAATCACTAATTTATCCGAGAATTACTTGAAAATTGATATTTGGAACGATTTTTGTTAATTTCGTTAAAATTCACAGAGTATTGTGACGCATAGAAAAAACACCAAAGTAGTCTTCCCGAATAGTTGAATAATTAATTTTGACAAAGAGTTGAGAAAGAAATCACTGAGTGTACGTACTTTTGCAAGCACAATTCAAATACAACATTTT
Source organism: Euura saliciscinereae (assembly GCA_018420115.1). Classification (NCBI taxonomy): domain Eukaryota; kingdom Metazoa; phylum Arthropoda; class Insecta; order Hymenoptera; family Tenthredinidae; genus Euura; species Euura saliciscinereae. The sequence goes on along the minus strand of JAFFZH010015816.1, from coordinate 30,921 downwards.
TTTTTCTATGTATATGTATAACAATCTGTACGTTAGACGTTAACTGTAGAATTATAATCAATCAATTTGTATTCATAGAATTTTATAAATTTAAATTTATAAGTGAAATTATTTTTTCATCAATAACACGTTATTAGTTATTGATTTATCAGTTAACATTTTTTTTTACAAAATCAAAGATATTCGCAGCTTTGATAACTGTATCAAAGAATTTCTCCCCCAAATCACTCCGATAGAAAACAAAAACAAAAAAAAAAACTGCTTTTTATTCATAAAGTAAGAGTCTGTAAAGTTTATAATTTCCGTATTGGCAATATTTTTTTTCAAATTCCTTTGCCAAAAACTAATTAAGAAATCAGAAAACAAGGCATCGAACAGAATATGATGAATCTAGTGGAGCCGGCAATCTTATCGGATAACGGTGACCAATTGATGGGACATCAACAAAGATCAAATGTGTAATAATAAAATGACGGAAACGTAGCGGTGGGTGATTGTGTTGAGTAAGTAGTCGGAAGTAATTCAGCCGACTCATATCATTCTTTCCCTCCAGGGTAAATAATAATCGGATGTTATTTCTATTATCTTATATAACGTATCGGTAATAATGATAAAAATAGTAACAATAATGGTAACAATAAACGCTAGAAAAAAAAACTGAATAGCTGTGAAGATTTGCGCATTAGAAACAAAATTAAAACAATTAACGTGTTCGCATAATTTTAATATACAATTATTCGAATCAGGTTCCTATTTGTTTATTTTCTGTTTCACTTATTGACACAAACTTCACAGCTACCCAATAGATTAGTGGTATACGAATTGCGATTGATTATATGAACATAAAAAAACGAAAAAGATCTAGTAAAAGAAAGAGGTGAAATTCTAACGTTTCGACGATCGCTATATTAATATTGCCTTATGATTTGATGTTTATGACTGGACACCAAGAAATAAGGCAATATTGATAGGGGCCATTGATTTAGGCAAGAGAGAAACTTATATACTTATTAATATTACTATTATTACTAATTAATTAATGATTATGATCAACATCATATTACGTTAGAAATATTATTCTCGGCGTATCGTGTACAGATTATATTATATTACTTATATGTATATTATTATTATTATTATTATTAGTATGGATATTTGTTTAGTAGAGCGGATTATTGCCTCGAAAACGTGAAAGAAAATAGAGACAAAATCTTGTCTTACTTCTTTAAGGTGAAATGAAAGTCACGTGACTTCGATATGATTTACACTTGTAATTTTTAAACGCTATTTTCTCAGCCAAAACACATTCGATTGATGTGAAATTGATATCAGTGACGTAGAAAAACTCAGTGAAGGGCCTGCCAATCGTGGATTTTCGAAAATCGAGACGTAATAACAGTTTTTTTAACAATATTGTTCTATAATCCAAGGAAGTGCTGCCTCTCTCCACGAGGGGCAGCACCTCCTTGGGTTACGGAACAATATTGTCACACAAAATTCTGATTATGTCTTGGCAGGCCCTTCATTGAGTTTTTCTACGTCACTGATATCAATTTCACATCAATCGAATGTGTTTTGGCTGAGAAAATAGCGTTTGAAAATTCCAAGTGTAAATCATATCGAGGTCACGTGACTTTCATTTTACCTTAACACTATCTTGTGACCACAAATCACCGTATCATTGCAATCGCCTTGTGCTTTTCAATATTATCCACACTACTTTAACGTAGAGGAACGAAAATTGAATATAGTAAATTTATTCTCTACATTATTTGTTGTTTTTGTGAAAACCGATGGAAAAAGAAAGCAAATTCAAGTTAATACAATACCGTATTATTATTATTATTATCATTATCATTATCATTGTTCACGAAGGGCACGTTTGTGATGCAGCTGATTAGAGAAAAAATTTGGACAAGAATTGCGCTTTTCATTCACCTGTGTGAATATTGGTATAAATTTCATGAAGGTACGATATTAAAAGCGTAAATCGAAAAGATTGATATTTGTAAAAAAGAGAATAAAACAAAGGCGTCGATTCTGCGATGATCTATCACCTCACTTATGATAGCGATAATGTCGATAGACAAGAGGAAAGAAATTAATTGCGATGGTGAAAAAAATTAAAACAGAGTGTGCAATAGTTGTTGATTGTTTTTTTGATTATTAGAGCGATTGATTGCTTTATATTGTATTAAACTTAATCATATAATTCCCATTAGTTGTGTTTACTACATTTATGTGTTCGCGACGATGATATAATATGTAATATCCAATAGCTGAATGACGATTAACGTGAGACTCGTCCCCCCGCCCCCTTTTTATATGCGATACAAATATTTGTAGAAAAGTGAAGGAGTAAACAGGAAAAAATATATATATAGTAATAACATTGGAATTAATGAAATCAGAAAAAAAAACGTATGAAAATGCCCGCTGACTGTAAGGATTTGAGATAACATAATATATTGTACAAAATTTTGTCGTAAAGTGTTTTTTAACGAAGAAACAGAAAAATATAATACACGATTTTAGAGAGTTGGACATATGATGATAGAAAAGTAACAAATTGCCTTGATTTGTAAATAATAAACCTAAATAATTCTTACTAAGAATTTTTTTTTATTATTAAACTAGTCTGTTACTCGGACCACGATCATTCTACCTCGATGCGATAGAAGAAGACAAATGAACAGTGTTTGTTTATACCGTTGTCAAAAACTATGCGAGAGCAAGAATAATCGTGGTTCGAAGAGCGATAGCAAAAAAAAAAAAAAAAACATGAATATGTAATCTTTCCCACCCCTAAAATATGTCCGGTTTGCTCTGTGATTATGTGTTGAATAAAAAAATATATATATATTTGATAATCTTGATGTTATACACTTGATTGCTTGCGATACTTCACAAACTAAGAAGGATCCGTTGTAGGAGAGTGGATGCGAGTAATGACCAGATCAGATGTCCAACAACAGACTTTTTTTTTATTATTATTAATTAACAGTAACGTAAGATTGTAACTAGAAGTTTTGTTCGATTCATTCATCTGTTTAAAGCAACATTCATATTGCAGAAAAAAATATGATATTCTTCCTCTTTATTTCGGGGTATGGATACATACTTTGACGATGACGTGATTGTCTCTTTCTAGCACGTTCTTTCTTCATTGATAACTTGATTTTTCATATTTTTTTAATCGTTTTTCAGGTACATGCTACGACTGCACATAAGATAAATTAATCGTATAATTGTATTTGTATTTTTTGTTCCTTATGGCAAACTAAATTCTTACTATATTATACCCCGCGTGAAAAAGAGTTGTATGGGCAATATATGGCGCGTATATGAGATACTGCAATTGCCCATATTTTGGCCATATAGCGCTATATATTTCCCATGTATGGGTACACTAATGCTAACGCACAGTATCCACTATTCATGCAATATAGGTACGTGCAATATACCTGTAAACATGCCATACTGCGTGCCAACTATATGGACGATATTTCCCCAATATATGCTACACGAATACGTTAAAAGTTGACTAGATGGAAATTTCACTAACACATTATTTAAATAATAATATTCTTTTATTTTAAATGAATAAATATCGAATATACATCAGAGCTACTTCTATATCTGTAACATATTATATTGATTCATCTATTCAGTGCGCAGTACCCAGACTTGCCCATTCGATATTCATTCATTTGAAATAAAAGAATATTATTATTTACATAATGTGTTAGTGAAATTTCCATCTAGTCAACTTTTAACGTATTCGTGTAGCATATATTGGGGAAATATCGTCCATATAGTTGGCACGCAGTATGGCATGTATTGCATGTATATTGCACGTATATTGCATGAATAGTGACTACTGTGCCTTAGCATTAGTGTACCCATATATGGGAAATATATCGCGCTATATGGGCCATTGCAGTGTCTCATATACGCGCCATATATTGCCCATACAACTTTTTTTCACGCGGGCTCATTTGATATATTACTTATTCTCTCACAAAACACATCGACGAGCACGACTCGATTCAAAGGTAAAGTAGCATGTAGAGAAATGGAATAGAATTCATGATCCTTGTAATTGAATAACGTCCGGGACGAAGGTATCGTTATTCAAGTAATCGCTCTGGGATTACTTGAGAACACTGAACAGTATATCACTCTATTTTAATACTTGTGTTTTTATAACTTTCATTGCGATGTCTAAATGTACGTGTTAACGATAAGTGTCTGGGACCAACTGATAATGGACTCAACATAGAGACTAGATGTTTCTATCGCTTAATTTACTATCTTCAATTTCGATAACACCGACATTGACACAAGGACTTTTTCCCCATTTTTATCATCTTACAAGTACGACTTACATTCGATTATTAGTCTAGCGTCTAATTCAATTACTAAGATCACACTGCATACCCAAGTATCGTCAATTCAACACACATTCCCTTTTTTGAGTTCTAGTTAAACTTATGTTTCTCGGGTTTAGGCCAAAGGATAGAGTTCTTCAAATGTTTTCGTTTTTATAGTTAATATTGTTTACACGTCAAACGTTTGCAAATTACGTTTACGATTCAGTCCCAAAAAACATACATGTATCACAGCGAGCTGAAGTCAGTGCCTAACAATCGATATTCTTACAATATACATTCAAATAATTATGGAATAAATATACATTCGTAAATAAATATTCTAATATTCCTATATTTGGTATCAACAGTATTGCGGGCAACAATTGGCGCAGGATTGCGACTCAAATCACTCTCACATCAATGAGAAATTCATATTGCTATTTTGTATCAATTTTTCTTTTTCCGTTTCTTGCAGAAAGAAAATACATGTATTCACATGAAAACGTAAATGCTAGGTAATACTGCGCAAAATAATTTCTGCAAATATCACACTACTTGCTCAATTTGGGGTCGTCAAAAATTCATTGGCTAATCAGTTTCTTAAATTAGGAATTAGGGAATTAAATTACATGATCAAAGATGAGTATCTTAGTTTTTTTCTTTACTTTTTATACGTTGTTTTTGTTATTTGACGTGCAATAAATAAAGGAAGGATTGATAGTTTCGGGAAGACTTGTCGTTAAACAGTTGTACTATCCTAAAATTGGAGAAACAATACAACATTTTTGCTTTTTCGTACTTTTTGATATGTCAATTCTTTCCTTGCATTTCATCATTCATGAATCTATTTACAATTTTATTTTTTTATTTTTCTATGGATCCTAAGATTAATCAACGCTTTCAATCCAGAGTATATCACGACTTGGCATCACACCGAATGAAAATAACGAAAATTATATAAAATATTTATGTCCATTTGAAATTTAATTACTCATACTTATTTTTTCTTGAAGAATTTGGTAGTAACAGGCCTGAAAAAAAGTCATTAAACGATTTAGGAACTCGAAAAATTAGCATTTCGCTATTTTTACTATTTTATTTCATATCTCACCTTGAGCGTGGTGAACATTATGCCGAGTTCCCCATTCTGCAAATGAGGTTCCATGAAGTCTTCTACGAAGTTTATTTCGCTACCAAGTTGTAAAACTCGAGCTCTAACAACGACGAAATGAAAAACTGGAAACAATTCATCCATCGTCCAGAGATATGCGGAGCCCAGTAGTCTCTGAACCGCCTGTGAACGGAATCATTGCGATAGAATCCGTATTCGAACCATGCTCGTTTTATATCACCTGTGTCATTTGTTCGAAAGTGTTTCTAATGACGAGCAACTTTTCAAGCGGAGAAAATGTGGTCTTCAATTGCTGCAAAGTTTCAACAGCATCTCCAAATAATTGCTCAGAGTCGACAGTCAGTGAATTGTCACCGAGATGATTGGTACTCGCGCTCTTCCAAAATTTCCTGATATTCATTACGATTAGATAAAGGTCTACAAATTTTTGTGATTCATATTAACTTGATTGCACAAGTTGACTCACTGATCAATACCGAGGAACGCCATCAGCGTAATATCCGGCTGTTTATTCCACTTGAGTAATCTCTTCCAATATGCATCGTCCTCCTTCTTATTATGCAATGCGTACAATACGAAAAGTGCAGAGTGCACACGAGGCAGGAGTATAGGATGAAGAATAGCCGCGGCGCTGACAACCTTGCTAAAAACAAAAAGTCCGTTATCAGAGTCTTGAATATCGACTCAAATCGATTGAAATTTCAACTCGCACCTATCCTCTCCGTCTTCAGTTTCGAGCACAAGCTCTTCTCGTTCGGGTGGTAAAGCTGGGAACAGTAACGTCACGACGTAGTACACCCTGGAAGTTATGCTATGAAGTTCGGAGACGGCATGGCTGAGTAACAAAGGATGTACTCTAACGCCTCCATAGGTTGCGGTGTAGGCAGCAGCCACCTCGGTTAACAGTGTTCCGAGAGGATGATGCGAGCTTTCGAAAGCTTTGATTAGATAATTGTGGACTTCTTCGTAACTCGACAAAGTCAGACTGTCCAATCCGAACTGCGGTATTTTTTCCAAGTGGTCAACGTTCTGTCGATCCTTTTCTCTCCTGCCGTTGAAATCGGGTGTTAGTTCCTTTTTTCGTTGAACCGTATCTTGTTGCGAGTTTGTTATCACCACAGCAACATTCTGCCACACCCTTTGAGTTTCCACGGTCTTGGCGGTACCAGAGTTACTCTTGGAAGTTGGCTCCGGAACTCCAAGTTTTTGAAAACACTGACGAAATATAGCTTTCCACTTCTGGTCCGGAGGGACGCATAGCTTCCCAAAAGATCTGTGTAAAATAGTACTATCGGTTACCAAGGGCGTAAAGAGGGCGTTATGTTACAACTAGATTGAATTTTGAAGGTTTGAAAAACCTTCCTTACTGAGGGTTGGCGGGGGTGGGGGTTGTTACGCGTTACATGTGACGTCACGAAAAACGTTACGCTCGGAGGGGGGGGGGGGGGGGAAGAGGCGGGGTTGTTACGCGTTACATGTGACGTCACGCCGAAAGCGTCACGAAAACCGTGGTCATGTGGGATGGTCATAGAACTAAGCATGACCTTTTCTTACAACGAATCACTTGAATGTAGATGCTACGATAGACGAATATCGTACTTAAACATGATAATATGACCTTAGGGTAACCTAAGGCGGTTTTTGAAACCAGCTTTTAGCACTGTTAGTGTTGATGATAGAGAAAGTGCTAAAAGCGTTTCAAGTTTAATTGTCTCGTAGAGGCAATTTTTATGAATTTTTTGAACATATCGCTCACGTTGGTTTCGTGTTGACATGCGAGCTCCCGCTGGCAACGTTCATGTGTAAAGTGGCTGTGATTTTGACTCCTTCGTTCCAAGCTCCGTTCATGCTGCCCTCTATTCTATCTCCGCTGCTGAAAGTCAGACTTCCTTTTCCACTGAAAACACCCGCGGACCTGAACTCCCCTTCGTAATGGGTGCCATCCTCGAATATCATCACACCGTGTCCCTGTAAAAATCGATTCGAATAAATATTCGATTAGTTCTCGTTCAGAAATAAGGATCACGTTTGATAGTAAAGAATTTTTATCCCACTGTTAAAACATCTTGCATGAATACTCCTTCGTAATAAATTCCATCCAAGGTAACGATCAAACCGCATCCGTGCTTCATATTGTTGCTCCAAGAGCCGAGGTACTTTTCACCTGAAATAAGTAATCCAGCGATAATCGAAGGGCTTAAGAATGGTGATTTTCTCCGTTATCCATCCCTGAATACCTCTTACCGGTCGTTATGTCGTCCATGACACCGTATCCCTGCTTGAGGCCAGCTACCCATTCTCCAATGTATATCGAAGCGACGGAGAAAATGAAATGACCCTCCTTCTTGATACCATGGCCTTGCGGTAAGCCGTCTTTGAAGTATCCATCGTAAATATCTCCGTTGATGTATCTGTGGGGGGAAAATAATAGTTGATAGCGTCTATGACTGGATCTGACAAGTTTTGTTTTTTGACAGCAAAACTTACTTCATAGTACCATAGCCATTCTGTTGACCGTCTTTCCACTGTCCTTCGTATATTCCTTGGGTCGGTATTTCCATTTTTCCCGTACCTTGCATTATTCCACGATGAAAATTACCCGTGTACATACGCCCGTCGCCCCATTCTAATTTTCCAGCACCGTGTGGCTTGCCGTTTAACCACCGACCTGTGCAAAGTTTCTCATTAACAAGTCGTACAAATAGTGATTTGATTGATGGTTGGAGAAAGGGTGGGACAAACCGGTATACTTGGCGTCTTTATAAACACTGTGCTTGGTGAATAAAAATGAACTTGACCGAACCAGAGGCGGCACATGTCCGACGACTCGCTGGAGGCTGCGTTTAATAGCAGTTTGTAAAGCTTGCAGCCATTCCGTACGTTCGCTGGGGGTTGGCGTGTATAATACCAAACTGTCCTCGGGCGTAGTCAGGGATAAAGCGTTCTGAAAGCATTAAACAGTAAATTTTTTTTTTGTTTTTTTTTTTAATAACGAAAAACGTTACAGGTCTAAAATCAGCAAACTTGTAAGACACTCGTGTGTAGCCATAGAATTTAAATAAAATAAATAAAAAGAAAAGCAAGGACGGATACCCACCGATATGGTTCCTCTGTTCGTGAATTTTCGCCATGCAACATGCTCCTCCCAACGAAACACAAAAAAAACAAAACAAATCAATCCACATACAGATGAGGCATTCCATGTCAACTCGACCAATGATTTTCCCTCACCATTTTTTATGATATTCTCCGAATACAAGAAAGTGCTTCTGAATTTTCTCAGATTTTTTCCGCCAACCCTTATTTTTCTTTGATTTTTTTTTTCAAATTCCCCAAAATTCTCAAAAATCTCACTCCCGATCATTTTGACACCTGTCCGATGATGGGCCGATTTTTTTTCCATTCTTTTGAGCACTTTAAACATTTGGAACGAACAAAACGCCAGTTTTCAACGTTACAAAAATTCTCAAAAAATTTTCCCAAATACCACGTGGTCAATTCTGAATCCATGAATATTTGAGAGTTGGAAGAAATAATCGAGAGGTATTAGATTCAAAATTGACCACCGGGTATTTGGGAATTTTTTGAGAATTTTCGTAACGTTGAAAACTGGCGTTTTGTTCGTTCAAAATGTTCAGAGTGCTCAAAACAATGGAAAAAAATCGGCCCATCATCGGACAGGTGTTAAAATGATCGGGATGGGAAATGAGATTTTTGAGGATTTTTTGGGATTCTTATAAAAATGCAATTTTGCAACATGTTCGAATAATCAAAGAAAAGTAAGGGTTCGCGGAAAAAATCTGAAAAAATTCAGAAGCACTTTTTCGTGTTCGGAAAATATCACAAAAAATTGTGAAGCGAATCAAAAATAGTGAGGAAAAATCATTGGTCGAGTTGACATGGAATGCCCCAGAAACAATACTCCGCATGAAAAAATGGAAAAAAAGAAACACAAATGAACTCTATGTGCTCGCAATTTGTTGAAATTCGCCCCAGGACTGAACTTTGCCAATTAAAACGAAAAAGACAGACATCAAAGACAGATATCAGATTCGCGGCAGCGAATCGCCGCCAAGTACCCGAAGGCGGCGAGAGCTACCGATTCGAAATCCCCATACACATACCTGGAGCGTATCCGTGTCCTGTAAGGGTTCGACCCATAGAGTAGGCAGTGGATGTACAGTGTGTGAAGTCCCATTGACGTGTATCAATATATCGGTCAACAGTACAAACCAGTGAGTAGAGAATCTACCGCAATTCAATACAGCTATCGGATGGGTTCTCGATTCTCTGATCAGTCTTCTATCCGGGGATCTCAATAGCTCGACTAGTTTACCAGAACTTTCCCAAAACTGTTTGGTAGTCTCCGCCTCCTTCTGCCGCCTCTCTTGTTCCTCGCATATTTGTTCCCATTTACCAAGAGCCTCTTGGAGCCGTTCTATCCCCAATTTAGGCCCGTTGACCCGTATCAGGCTTTGTACCATTGATTTGTACCTGTTGACGATGATCAAGAAATTAGTTACAAAAAGCTTTAAGGGAGCATACAAATACTACGTCACGCTCTTAGGGGGGGGGGAGGGGGTAAGCTTCTCTGTGATGACCCGTGACGAGGGGGCGGGGTAAACTCGCAGCGTCACGTCACGCTTTTTTTACCGACAGCCATGGTGCGAGTTTCAAAATATTGACAAATTCCCGGACAAATGTCAAAATATACGAAGGTGAGGGGTGGGAGTCGAGATCGAAGTCGTCACATCACGTCGAGAGGGGGTAAAGAGCTGCGTGACGATGTGTCATGTGGGGGAGGAGGGGTCCAAAACGGTAGAAAACAACGTGACATAGTATTTGAATGCCCCCTTATCAATACCGACGCCTGTTATACCTGTTCAGTCTGGTTAGCGGGTGTTGTAGAGATACCGCGATTATTGCTTCGTTGGTATTTTTCTTCCTGCTACTTCCTTTCAGTTTGTCATTAAATAAGCCGGTCAATGCTTGCGGCACGTCGATTATCCTCGCTATGTGGGTGAACCCGCCTAGCGAAACGACGTCGCATATCGCGTTCAGGTAGTGCTTGTACACGGTCAAGTATTCCTCTAAGTTTGCGACAACTACGACTTCGTAAGCTTCGCCGTTGTGCTCGAAGTAGTCCCACAGACTTAGGACGTTCAACGCGGTGAAACTTATCAGCTCGGTGTAACATTGACACAGAGTTTCGTACACGTTCGACTCTTGAGTCGCACCCCCTTTCTTCTGAAACGGTTTTATCAGATTCTGATAAACCGCCAGCATTTCTTCCAGGAATATCTGCTCGTTTGTAAGTTCGATGGAAATGTCACAAGCAGGCTGATTTATGATCGAACAACAACTGTAAGAACCCGAACTGAGGATCTGCTTGACACTGTACCCCGTCGTTTCTGGAATTTCGAGCTTCACAAGCTCGCCTGGTCTGTCGAAGCTGAAAACAGAATACGGTAAGCTGTAAGATGCGGCGACTCTGAAATTTTGCCAATCAACGTCATCTCACACACCTATGTCTTCCCATGCAGTACAATCCGGAAGGTGTCATAATCAACGTATGTTTCTCTCCAGCTGCCACATCCCGTGCTTTGGCTGGCTGAGTCGAACCCTGAACGCTGAATAACACCGGCGAGCTCTGATTGGACGGCGAGTACGGCGTGACTTGTGACGAATTATTGAGCCCCCATGAAAAAGCTCTGCCATCGAGCGTCAAGGCGAGAGCGTGAAAGCTGCCGCAGAAAACTTTCTTGATTCCTAAGTTGTTTAATTTTTCTACTAAAACCGGCCTTTCACGTTTTATAGTGTCACCGGTGCCGAGTTGCCCGTATTGAATATCGCCCCACGTCCAAAGCTCGGTGGACAATAAATTGTTGCCGTGTCTCACGAGCGTGTTTATTCTCTCATTCAAACCCTGCTCGGATAATTCTCGCTCGGAAGTACCGGCGCTCGATGACCATGGAAACTCTTCGCAGCGGAGACTGTTCGCGAGACTGGTCGCCGTCGGTTTGGTCTCGGATGCTGCAAGCTCGTCGCAACCTTCCTGACCGTTGTCTTGCACCTCGTTGTTGTCCGAGCTGCCGCTCATGTGCCGTGACAGCGTTACGACCTTGTCGCCAACGGTCTTGACGCCTTCGTAAACCAGACTAGCCATGTTGGATACATTTTGTTTGAGTATTCTGGTCGGCCGATCGGCACATTCCGCCAACAATTCTTCACCCGCATTCCCATACGACGATACCCAAGAGAGTTGCCTCGTCAGGAATTGTCGCGCCGCTTCGGTGTTGATGAATATCACGTTTTTCTTCTCTTCTCGCTCAAGCTCGACAACCACACAGTTGTCTCCGTTTGTCAAAGTCTTGGTAGTATCGTTGTACCTCTTATCGTCATTTTCATGATCTTTGCTCGTTGTCGACAAAGCGCTTGTTGAATTCGTCGATCGGTCCTCGCTCGACTGTCTGACGTGCAAACCGAGCGGGCAAGTGTCGGTTGACGGCTGGCTAACGGGACTCGGCATGACGTCGTTGACGCAATGCGGACAGGAACTGACAAAAACTTCTTCCTCCGTATCGTTTTCACTGTCAAAATCGTCCTTCATTGCCTTAACGACCTTTCTAAACAACGCGATATTGAAGTTTGACCCACAAGCGACGGCAGACACGATCCGACCGTCGAAGGACGTCACTCTCTTCGGCTCGGATGTTTTGATGTTAATTTGAGGCTGATCACCGCTCGCCCAAAGTTGTCCATTTTCAGCTACGAAAAGCATCGCATTGTCGCTAACGGCCAACGACTTGACTTTCACCGCTTCGTTGTCGGTCTTATACCCATGACTGCAGGACTTAGGCTCTTCTCTCAGAGTTATCGTGTCAACGATCGTCATGTCGTTCGGATGCACCTTCAGAACTTGACCTTCGGCATTGACTACGTACAAGTGGTCAGAATCGGTGGCTATGTCAGCCGCGTAAAACTGGGCTCTTTTGAATACCAACGACGAATCTGGTCGCGGATCGATCACACCGTGGTAGAGATTGTGAGTCGTTGTCAAAACGAAGACATGGTCCTTGACGGTTGCCAAATTGCATATCAGACCGTTCGGCTGATCACCGAAGGTGTAGGATATCTTTTGAAGACCTTGCCACAAGTGCATGTGCCTCTCCATCGTTCTAGTAGCTAGTTAGCTCGGTGAAAGCTAACCTCAAAACTGACGTGATATCGACTGATGTTTGTTATCTTCGTCATGATGACCTGGGACGGTGTTCGGCAGGGTTAGAAATATTCTCGAGTATCGTCAGGCTACCTTTACTCCATGTCATTCTTCGAACAGCCGCCTTTCACCACTGCCACATACATCAAAAATTGAATTAACTTTGTTATCCGCAATATACTATTGTGACAGGGTCAATTTTTAGACACGCCTACTGCTCCGATATTTGTGACGTTTCCATTGTTTCCTGGATTTGTTTCAACGATGCTTTTTCTCGCGAAGACATTCAGCCTCTCATTGGCCAATATCAACGTGACGTCATTGATTCGAACCAGAACCTGAACCACAACATGCGCAGTGAGGCGATTAATCAGCTGTCTACCAATAAGGCTGCATTCACATGCGCCTGAATTCACCGGACCGGAACGGAATCGGAATCTAGGGAGTTTTCGGAGAGCCAATCAGAGACATTCCGTTCAATTCGTTCCGAGTGCATTGCGAGAATTCGTCATATTTCGTCGGAACTTGCCGTACGTGTGTATCCGCGTGCGAAAACGCAACGAGGACAGTATCGTTGAGTGAAGAATTGAACAATTGAATAAATAAATCATATTCCCGGGGCATTGAGATGGTCTTGTATCTTGAATTTTTTTGTTTCTATGTATCCATAGTCCATACACAATGAAATGTAAATAATTGTGAATGCGTATGATAACCTATATTCAAGGTTGCATGCATCTTGGATTATTTACAGGTTACAGCCCGTCAATAAATCTTGACCCTCCACTACTGATGCAATATTTCTTGCTGTATTGTGTTTAAAATCCTATGTTCACATGGACGGGAATTATGAAGGGCGGAACGAACGTGAGCCAATCAGAATGAGTGTTTTTGAAATTCCCGGTAAAGAGAAACGCTCAGTGGCGAATTAGAGTGTTTCTTTTTACCGGGAATTTCAAAAACACTCATTCTGATTGGCTCCCGCTCGTTCCGCCCTTCATAATTCCTGTCCATGTGAAGATAGGATTTTAATAGCAACGGAACGGTTTACTCACACAACCGTGCAGTTAACCTCTAAACGCTACGCAATAAAGCAACAAATATTTCATTAGTAGCGGAGGGTCAAGAATTATTGACGGGCTGTAACCTGTAAATAATCCAAGATGCATGATACATGGAAACGAAAAAATTCGAGATACAAGACTATCTCAATGCCCCGGGAATATTATTTATTTATTCAATTGTTCAATAATTCTTCACTCAACGATACTGTCCGCGCAGCGTTTTCGCACACAGATACACACGTACGGCAAATCACTAGGTTCCGACGAAATATGACCAATTCTCGCATCACGCACTCGGAACGAATTGAACGGAACGTCTCTGATTGGCTTTTCGAAAACTCCCTAGATTCCCATTCCGTTCCGATCCGGCGAATTCAGGCCGATGTGAATGCGGCCTAAGACATGATCCGCGTGCGTGACGCCCATGCGCCATTTATTCCGAGTTCTATGGCAGGCACGTGTCTATTATTTGAGGTTATGTCGTGTCATATTCGGACGTAAACAAAGAATAACAAATAAACGGAGTCGTATAATTTCTTGACGATCGCGACATTCACGAGATATTGTACAAAATGCAGGTCTCTGATCCAAATAATATTAAAATCTACAATCTAAGCGCCGGAAAATCTCTTCCCGAGGTAAGTAATCCTGATCTCAGTCTGAGTTACCTCGTACCCTGAACTCACGCTGTTTATTTATCTCCAGTGGCTGTCGGAGCGAAAAAGAAGAAGTTTGCTAAAGAAAAATGTCGGTAAGTCGATGATGTTTTTCCCACATCACAGAAAATGATACTAATAACACGAATTTTTATCTCCCCTAGACATTAGAAGACGCATCGAACTCATTCAGGACTTTGATATGCCCGGTGTCAGCACATCGATAAGAGTCTCTAGAGACGGTCAGTACATTTTGGCCACTGGAATCTACAAGCCGAGAGTAAAGTGCTTCGATGTCAATAATTTGTCCCTCAAGTTTGAGCGCTGCTTCGACTCGGAAGTCGTCACGTTCGAACTACTTTCCGACGACTACAGCAAGGTAAGTACTATGTACTTTATTCGTTACGTGCTTCAATAATCAACTATTGAAACCTAGGTGCATAAACAAAACAAAAGCATATTATAAACAAAACAAAAACGAATATGGGTTTGTGAGAGGGGTGAACCTCTCCGAAAAATGGTGTAAACCAGACTTCAAAGACTTCACCAGACTTCAGGGACTTCAAGGACTTCACGGGACTTCAAGAATTTCATGGAACTTTAGCGACTTCACGGGACTTCAGGGACTTCATGGGACTTCACAAGACTTCTCGGGACTTCATGGGACTTCAAGGACTTCACAGGACTTCACGGGACTTCAAGCGACTTCACGGACTTCATGAGATTTCAAGGATTTCATGGGACTTCAAGGACTTCATGGGACTTCAAGGAACTTTACAGGACTTCACGGGATTTCAGGGACTTCAAGGACTTCACGGGACTTCACAGACTTCATGAGACTTCAAGGTCTTCATGAGACTTTCGAGGAACTTCACAGGACTTCGGGGACTTCACGGGACTTCACGGACTTCAAGGACTTCATGGGACTTCAAGGACTTCATGGGACTTCAAGAACTTCATGGGACTTCTGGGACTTCACACAGTGTTGTACACCGGACTTCAAGAGTGGTTCACCCCTCGGGTTTAATACATATTTGGCTTCGATTAAATTCAACACCCATTCTCTTTCAGGTAGTCTTTCTGCACTGTGATCGGTATGTGGAATTCCATTCGGCGCAAGGGAAGTATTACAGATTGAGGATACCTCGGTTCGGCAGAGATATGCAGTATCATTATCCGTCCTGCGATCTGTTCATCGTTGGCGCTAGGTAAGTCGCGATATATCAGGTCGATAGCAGCATGATCCAATTTATTCGACTGTTTTTCAGCAACGAAATATACCGACTAAACCTAGAGAGAGGTCAATTTCTACAATCTCTAGTAACCGAGGCTTCCAGCCTCAACAGATGCGCCATAAATCCTGTGCATCATTCGTTGTTTGTCGGAACCCAGGAAGGAAGAGTGGAAGCTTGGGATCCTAGGATGCGAACCAAAGTCGGGACGTTGGACTGCGCTTTTCACTGCGTTACAGAAAATACTCAGTAAGTTCGACGATATAATTTGTCCGATCAACAACCTCATATTTAAATGCTTTCAGGCTCGAAGGATTCCCGTCCATCACAGCCCTAAAATTTCAAGGCGGCTTGACGATGGGTGTTGGTACAGCAACTGGACAAATATTGCTTTACGATATCAGATCGAGTAAACCGTTTTTGGTGAAGGATCACATGTACGGACTGCCGATAAGGGATATCGAATTCCACAATCAAATGGATCTCGTTTACTCTATGGACAGTTCGGTCGTGAAAATCTGGGAGAAACAGAGCGTAAGCGGAAGACTAAATTTAAAATATCTGATTAAAAAATATTGATCGATGATTGTTTTCAGGGTAAATTGTACACGTCGATAGAGGCGCAGGCAGATTTTAACAATCTCTGCGTTGTACCCAACACCGGAATGCTGTTGATCGCTAATGAGAATGCGAAAATGCAAACCTATTATATTCCGAGTTTGGGACCAGCCCCGAGATGGTGCAGCTTCCTCGACAATCTTACGGAGGAACTTGAGGAATCTAATTTCGACACCGTATACGACGACTATAAATTCGTTACCGATAAAGAATTGGATGAATTTGGTCTGACGCATCTGAAAGGAACGAATCTACTCAGGGCATACATGCATGGATATTTCATGGACGCTAGATTGCATAGAAAAGCAAAGGACGTTGCGCAGCCGTTTGCCTTTGACGATTATAAGAAGAAAAAGATTAGACAAAAGATCGAAGAAGAGCGAGTCAACAGAGTACAGGTGCAAAAATTACCTTCCGTTAATAAGGATCTGGCTCTGAAACTGTTGGATAACGAATTGGACGGAGATTCGAAGAAGAAGAAGAAGAAAACGACGCCAAATCTCCTCAAGGACAACAGATTCGAGGCTCTCTTCAATAATCCCGACTTCGAGGTGGATAGAAACGCGGAGGAGTTCCGGTTATTGAACCCTGTCATATCGCAGCTCGACAAATCCAGGAGAGTAGAGTTGAAAAAGAAGCTCGCGGCTCAGGCTGATCTCGAGGCGTCGAGAGAGGAAGAAGAGGCTTTGGAAGGTACAACGAAAACATTGAGGATTTTATAAAGCGTGATTGAACATTGCCGTTTTTATATTCAAGGTAAACCGAGTTCGGAGGAAAGCTCATCCGACGAAGATAGCTCTGGCGATGAAAAACACTGGGCTAAAGAGGTCCAGAAGCAACATAAAATCATAAAAAGAGAGACGAGACACAGACAGTGGGAAGAGGAAAAGGCACAGAGAGAGGAGAACGAGAAAACTGAGAGTAAAGGACGAGCGGAAAGCGGAGGAACAAAATTCTTCCAACTCAAACAAGGCGTTGAGTACAAGGGCATCAGAGCAGTTAAAAAGAAACAGAATAAGTACGTCATCACCCCGAGATTCCGACGTCTTTGGGTGTTCGAATGGGAGTTGAAAATTTCCTATTCAACCACGAAACTTTCCAGAGGCGGTAGAGAAACAAGGTGAATGAAAGTCACGTGACCTCGATATGATTTACACTTGGAATTTTCAAACGCTATTTTCTCAGCCAAAACACATTCGATTGATGTGAAATTGATATCAGTAACGTAGAAAAACTTAACGAAGTGCCTGCCAATCGTGGATTTTCGAAAATCGAGACATAATAACAGTTTTTTAACAATATTGTTCTGTAATCCAAGGAAGTGCTGCCTCTCTCCACGCGGGGCAGCACCTCCTTGGGTTACACAACAATATTGTTACACAAAATTCTGATTATGTCTTTCGAAATTCGAAAATCCACGATTGGCAGGCCCTTCATCAAGTTCTTCTACGTCACTGATATCAATTTCACATCAATCGAATGTGTTTTGGCTGAGAAAATAGCGTTTGAAAATTCCACGTGTAAATCATATCGAGGTCACGTGACTTTCATTTCACCTTAAGAGCATGCTCCAGTCATTCTTTACTCTACTTTACCGACCGTACCCGGTTTTCACTTGTTTCTTGTTTGTTTCATGCAACAATGAAGACGTATTCTTGAAAACTGCACAAAATGGTAATTGTCGATGTCAAGCGGTGGTCGCGGCCACGATCAACGGGCAAAACTCACAATCACCGCTTGACATCGAAAATTACCATTTTGTGCAGTTTTCAAGAATACGTCTTCATTGTTGCATGAAACAAAGAGGTTTTCCGATATGTATCTTCAGAATTCCATCTAGAATTGCGCTGTCGGTTCCTTTTCCGCGCTCGTGACGCGTAGGCTTTGCTATCGGTGAAAACAAGTGAAAACCGGGTACGGTCGGTAAAGAAGAGTGAAGAATGCCTGGAGCATGCTCTTAATAACGATAACGAGAAAAGCTTGTTGTGGTTGAATAGTGTTTATCGTTTTCGTGTTAGATGAATCATTTTTACACATGATTCATTATTTCTGTTGGGGTTCCGCACTGACTCTACTGGCAACAAAATCTTCAAGTGTAAATAAAGTCAATCGATTTTTAAAAAACATTCACCTTGCTTACCATGCAGTAGATTGAGCTGTTATTCGTTGATTATTCGCATTGAAGTAAATATAATTTGTATCTACGCGCTTTAATCCATTACAGAGAAAGCCTTGGGCAGAGATTGCGGGAGGAAGAAGTCAACAACGTTAGAACTATCGGTTCTCGTGGAAATCGAGAAATGACTTTCAGTACGAAAAAGGTTTGTGTTTCTGTCGTGTCCACTATGAGATACCGATGAAGAAAAAAAAAACTGATGAAAATTTGTCTAAATTCTTCAGGTGAAAAAGTTTGGTCGATCCGAAGATCAGGTGCAAAAGCACAGAGAGGAGCGTAAACGACTGTCAAGACCAGCTGGTAAAATTGGGAACAAGTTGAAGCCTAAATTTTGGAACGGTAAAAGAGTGATATAGAAGTGGATAATAATTTTGTATGTACTCACTTGTAAATAAATTAAAGAAACTTGACCACTACCATCCACTGTCGTTCCTTGCACCATATTCTTACCCTTTACTCTCTAGTATACGATCAGAGTGTAACAATTTACTCGACCTCGCAAACAAATATTTATCAATTTCCGATTGGTCACCGTATCACCATGCAGAGGTGAAGAGTCATCAGAAAATATATTGTTGTAAATTGGAGTTATCATGATGAAGGGTAATCTAAAGTAGAAAAAGAAGGAGAAGAAAAACTACTCGTACATACAGTTTCAATTCTACTACTAAAAGGTAGTCGAACACATCTGGAATGCCTTTGGTAAGTGTGTTTACTGTTTCTCAAACCTTTATTTACGCGTCCATCGGTATCACAACTCTCCCAAATGTTATTGTTGCGTTCACCATCCCAAGTATTTAATGCTTTAAGATTATACTGTGCTGAAAGTTGACTAATCAGTCTTAAAATGTCTCATTTCCCTATTATTCGCAAGAAAGATTGCCGCGATCCAAACTTTGAGCGATTGTAGAGTAAAGTGACTCAAGTTTAGCAGCATAACGCGTGATATACCATATTTGTAGAATATTTTAACAAAGAGGATATGATGCTCTGCTGGCTCCAGCCTAGTCGTAGCTCGACGGGAGCAGTGGGCGAGAAGGATGTGTCTGCCAGTGTGAATGGGAGCAACGAGAACCCGCTCCGTACATCGACACCGTCAATTCTATCAGAGCTCCAGAGCACCGAAGTAAGATTCAGCCGAGACAAACGTTGCGGCGTAATTATATGAAGACCATTTTTTTTTCTGGTTCAACAGATCGGGGAAATCACCGAAACACCCGACTACGAAAATCTGAGCATTTCAGCGGTGCTTCATTACTGCAAATGCAAAATATTGAGACCGTATCTACGACTCCTTGGAGTCATGGGATTGCGACCGACCAGCGGAGATGATGCGGAGCATTCTACTTGTTACTCGTTTATCATCAATCTTCACACTGTTCAAGTTATAAATTTTATGTGCATCGGATATGTTCTACAATACATGGCATGTTTTAGGAGGGATCGTGGCTTCTGTTACAAGCTTTTGCCCGTTGATTACGAGCTTGTATCAAACGCCACAAAAGTGAAACAGTACCAGCGAATATGCTACGGAAGTGTAGCTTTCAGCTATGTCATCCCAAGCGTTCTTCACCTCGCAGCGTACTTGTACGCTGTTTATCTATTCAGAATCCGAGAGAACGAGCAGCTCCAAAATTTGATGGAAAGGACGTTCCTCATGTCTTCGAATCCTTCCGACCGCGGTAGCCAGAAGAGACTGGTAAGAATCCTCTGGTTATTCATCGGACTGAGCATCGTTTGGATGATCGTTGCTCTGACTACGGTGAATATCATGATGGCTCAAGGAGTTATCGTGTTTCAATGGCTCGAAGAAAGGTGAAGAAATTGCATATTTTTCACGATATGATTGCAAAGGCGGTCTCAAATTGCATATTCTATGTCACAACAGTCCAGGCCAATTGAAGACTGTTCTGAAATTGTTGCTCATCGTGTGCACCCTCTGGCACGACATGGTCCAAGGAACAATCATCACAAGCTACTGCCTGCAGGGCCAGCTCCTAACGTCTCACCTCTACTTTCTGCGGGCGAAGTTACTTCAACATACGTTGGCTCCGTTGGATTGGATGAAGGTAACTTGAGCGCAAAGGACCCCGCACTAATCTCATGGGAAAGTGGTCCCGGTCAAATTGGCTGAATTTTTAATATGTTTCAGTTCTTGTGTTTCTGATCAGAAGTGTTAATGGGCCCAGTTCCAAAAAATGGACAGTTTCGACGCTATTAATGAAAACAGCCGATTATCTGACAAACTGAAATATTGTACGATTTTCATGAAAATTGGTATACCTGGGTATCATTTGTCGCTGAATCCGGAAATAACGTCGAAAATTACGAATTCTGAGGAACGAACCCAATACGGAGGACAGTCTCACAATTTTTTTTTCAACTTTCGTGAAAATTGGTATTTCCGGATCTTTGAGGCCCTGAATCCGAATATGAAATTCAAAATTCGAAATCTCGAACGATGGAACCTGGACCCAACATAGGGAACACGCTATGGATTTCTTCCGATTCGCGTGACCATTGGTGTTCCTGGACCTCATAATCCAGTAGATTGACCTGGGTGGATCAGTATCGAATTCGACAGCGGTGTTGAAATAGTGTTCAATTCAACACCTTATTTTCTTGGAGTGTATACCGTGAGTAAACGAGGAAAGGAAACAGTCCGCGCTTGTGTTGGCTTCGGGGTGTTCCCTTTCCTCGTTTACTCACGGTATACACTCCAAGAAAATATGGTGTTGAATTGAACACTATTTCAACACCGCTGTCGAATTCGATACTGATCCACCCAGGTCAATCTAGTGGATTATGAGATCCAAGCACACCAATGGTCACGCGAATCGGAAGAAATCCATAGGGTGTTCCCTATGTTGCGTCCAGGTTCCATCGTTCGAGATTTCGAATTTTGAATTTCATATTCGGATTCAGGGCCTCAAAGATCCGGAAATACCAATTTTCACGAAAGTTGAAAAAAAAATTGTGAGACTGTCCTCTGTATTGGGTTCATTCCGCAGAATTCGTTATTTTCGACTTTATATTCGGATTCAGCGACGAATGATACCCAGGTATACCAATTTTCATGAAAATCGTACAATGTTTCAGTTTATCAGATAATCGGCTGTTTTCATTAATAGCGTCGAAACTGTCCATTTTTTAGGACTGGGCCCATTAACACTTTTGATCAGAAACCCAAGAACTGAAACAATATTAAAAATTAAGCCAATTTGACCGGGACCACTTTCCCATAAGATTAGTGCGGGGTCCTTTGCAGAATTCACAATGTTATAAATTATAATATCGTTCAATTACTATGACAGGAAATCAGCGAATTCAAAAAATTGCTCAAGTATTTCAACGACGATTTTGGCCCAACTGTCTGCATATACACCGTGGTCAACTTTTCGTGGGCTGCAGCAGGGATTCTATGGCTATTAAAATACGACAACGTCGACGTACAAACAAGTCCGATAATCTACATCAGTATCATAAACGTATTACTGTGGATACTAATATCACTGGCCCCTTTCATACAGGTAACGTGTGAAGTTCAGATATTCGTACGACTATGAGGCAATAATTGGCTCGTCGATCATTTTTAGGCAGCCCGGCTGACTTCGGCGTGTTCGACGATTCAAGGAATCGGACACGAGGTACGAATCCGCCCGTTTGTCTACCAGGACACCCCGGGCTCAGATTTGGACACAATTTTACTTTACGCTTCGTCGTTAAAAATGTGTGCTAAATTATTCAGAGTCCCAATAACAGGGAGATACATCTGCCTCACATTCGCTGTAGGATGCATCGTTATTATCACTTTGGGACAGTGTCATTTTTTATCGAACTTGAAAGATTCAAGCTAAAACCGATTATCATCGATCACAAGGAAGTGATGTAAATACTCAATTTGTACCCCATTGGAAATTCTGAATCCTTGACTGCCCAACATAATTTTGTCAATTTGAATTGTAGTCGGATCCCATTTCATACGTCGACTCAAAAGTCAAGGATCATGTAAAATTTCAGTTGGGTCCCGCAAAAAATTAAGCTTTGTTTGTATCAATAAAAACGCAATATATTTCCTTAAATAATACTTTTCGTTACAATCCCTACATCTAATCGACAGGTTTTAAGAATTTCGGTTTCTTCTGCGCCGGCTCCTCTTCCGTTTCCGCGTTACCGTCTCTCACGTATTTTTTGTTCTCGTGTTTGGTTCTGAACTTCTTTGCCATTGTATCGACGGCAGAAAACTTGTAATGCTTGGCCATCTGTTCGTCCGATATCTCAGTTTCCCCCTGCTTTTCGGTCGAGGCACGTTTGGCTTCTTCTTCCAGCTCCATGAGCCTCTCGATCTCTGGATTCATGCCGCGGAAACTTACCCTACCGTCGAGGAGACCCTCGCAGAACACGAAGCTTGGCTCGACGACGAACACGCCGCTGAAGAAAAGGAAGTTAATTGTTTTGAAAATGTGTTGCAGAGTTGTATCAAGACTTTGATAACTTTAGCCATATACTTACGATCCTTTCTTCATGCGGTTCGTCAGTTGAGCTCCAAAGTACTCTTCGCCCTCTTCAGCAAAGAGCTGTTTTTCGACTTTGTCTTTGGTCCGTTTCATGAACTGCGTGGATTTGATTGGAAAAATTAATTCAACGATTTTATTTACGTAATTAAATATTAATTATTCGGTTTACCTTCATCTCCAATATCCCCTTCGACAATTTAGTTTTGTTCACTTCTCTAGCCGTCATTTTTCCGGATTTTTAATCGGGTCCTATCACATATTTCTGGGGAAGTGGATTTCAGTTTTGATCAATGGTTTTGACCACCTTCTTGAATTTTAGGTTATGTGAGGTTCAAGTGTGTTATTCTCTCCATGTTTGAAAGCGCTGAAAGCGCGCAAATTTGAATGAAAGGATAGCCAACAAGAAAAAAATTACAAACAGTGATTACTACATGTTTACTTTTGAGTATGTAATCTTTCACAGAAACAATTGACCTTGAAAGGTTCTTTTGAATATTTGTAGACTCTTCAACTGCTTGCATTAGAAAACAATTTGTAACCGTGTAGACTTCAAGACTTCACGGGACTTCAGGGATTTCACAGGACTTCAGGGACTGGACTTCATGCCTCATGGGACTTCAGGGATTTCACAAGACTTCGAGGGATCCATGGGACTTCAGTCACTTCAAGGGACTTCAGGGACTGGATTTCAGGAACTTCAAGGGACTTCAGGGATTTCACGGGACTTTAGGAACTTCAAGGGACTGGACTTCATGGGACTCCACGGGACTTCAGGGATTTCACGGGACTTCGAGGGACTCCATGGGACGTCAGGGACTGAACTTAATGGGACTTCACGGACTTTATGGGACTTCAAGAGACTTCATCGGACTTAGACTTCACGAGACTTCACAGGACTTCTGGGACTTCACACACTATTGGACACCGGACTTCAAGAGTGCAGGTTCACCCCTCGGATCCATGCATTTATATCGATAGCATTTCACTTGGACACCCCATTCTGAAAACTGGCAGTTTGTCTGGAGTGGTGCACGATGATAATCCCAGCGAGTAATCATAAAATAAGTTTCGTCCGTCCACAAATCATTTATTATCAGTCATAATAATAGGTAGAAATTTTATATAATGTGTTTTATATCTATACATAACATAACTTACTGGCCATCACTGACAGTGGGCAGCAATTGTGGTTGCCCCAAAAACCTCCCAGATGACAATTTTGACATCGCAATCTTTCAAGATAAAAGCGATAACGACAGTGTTATCAACATATTATTTCAGAAGATAATCATTCGATCGATATTTTTCTGTCACAAATTCGGAATGATATATAATGCGTCAGTGATGTGAAAAGAATGACACATTCTCACAGTGAATCCCTCTTTTCTATGTTCTTTTTACAATATTTATCATAGATGCCAACTAATACTGGGATTTTATGCAGATTCACAACCTTCACGGTTTTTATTTATTTTTTGTTTATTTTTATTTACTACTGAGATGCATAACGCAGATTCGACCAGATTTCAATATTTTGGCAAATTGGAGGGCATAATTTCTTTCCTAAACACTGCTTCGGTCACAGCTATAAATGCGTCAACTGCTAAATATGTATAAGACATCATTTTCAATATTATACACAGCAATTGAATGAGAACTTGAAAGCAAGGAAAATTGTTATCGTTGTTATTTGAAACTCAAATTATGGTATGGAACTTCTGAGATTCTTTTATACATTTAGCAGATACAAGCCGGCGTTAGCCAAGGGTAAAAGATTTCATCTTTTTGAACCAATGGTAAACTTGATTGTATCCAATGATATCAACAATCTCGCTAGTCTGTTCGCGGAGCTAGTGTTTGTGTTCTGTCCGTCAAATGTTCCAATTATGTCATCTCAGAGACGGATGCTTTCAGCTAGAGTTGGTAGTTTATAAAAAAATTATGTTTATTTTCACGCGAATCGAGTTACTCTGTCCTCGGACGCGTTATTTGTTTTTTAGTACCATAGTCCTTCTGGCCACTTTGCCGCAGAACAAACCAGTGATGAATATCACTCCAATCATCGTCAGCGCAACGATCATAAAATATCGTCGCGCTGGAGATCTGTTCACCGTCAAGTAGAGATCTCCTATACCGTTCAGTCCCGTTAACTGCAAGGAAAGAATCTGATTACAATCATCTCCGTTATACCATGGGATGAGCATGATTTGCTCGGACTTGCCTCCGCAGCGTTTCCAAACATCTCCATCCTCATAGAGAGCATCTTGTAACAGTCTGCTTGAAGAGACCTGTTCTTGTCTTTTAGAACGTTCTGGAGACACAGGATATCTGAAACGACGCGATGTAAAAAATTATCTTTTTTTTCAACTATCAGAGTAATAATCATCGAGACTCACGTCTTCCGGCTCCTTGAGGTACGGCACTGCAGTATTTACTGAGATCGATGGCGCATGCTTTCTGGAGAAGAGGATCGACGTTGATGTCTGCCTTAGCCTGCTCAATCAGGTAAGCAACTTCAATTCTGCATTCTTCTCGCATGTGAACGTTTCCCTCGTTGAACTGTGTTTTCAAACACTCCTCCACGTATCCTGGGGTTTGTTCGTCTGACCCGCAAATTTTTTCGATCTGAAATGAATAAATATTTCGAGTAAAACCAACTTTCGAATGCATGATGCCCCTTTACCTCGTCGGAGCACATCGTAGCAAGCAACGGATTCAGATGATAGTTTAGCGCAGCTTCTCTCAAGATGATTGCCATCTGTTCTTCGCACTTATTTGTCAGCTTTGCTTCTCGGAACTTATTCTTCAGACACTTGATCACCTTTCCTTGGAGCTCTTTGTCCGTAGGCTCGTCTTTCAATACCTGTTTCACAGAGATTGAATTTGAATTCCACAAGTCAGAAGGATAAATTTTTCATTTAGGAGACGAGTTTGGGGTACACCTACGGATTTACAGTGCTTGTTGATGTCCAAGTAACAGGCGGATTGCAATGCTGGATTGAACCTGTAGTCGGTGTTTTGTTCAATCATTCTTCTGATCACAACGTTTTTACATTTTTCATCAAACGTCGGTTCATCTTTGAATTTTTTCAAGCACTCGAGAGCCTGAGCGGAGTCTCTGTCGTGACAAAACTGCTGCACCATCGCGTGACAGCTATTCATGAGGGTAAAATCGCTGGAACTGTCTCGCAGTTCCTGTTTTCTGACGTAAAACAATCTCTTATGACAATCCTCTGATAAATGTTGTTTGCTCGCAGCCAAGCATTCGAGAACCTTGAACAAAAATTGAGTCTCACTCAACACCTTGTTGCAAAAGCTTGTAAAATATTGGGTCTGTTACCCGAAGCCCCCTGCTGCCACCTGAAATAGTTTCGGGTAACAGACCCAATTCTATCTATCGAAGTCGGGTGTTCATCCAAAATGATGAGCGACGGGCCCGATTTCGTAGCAATACCTCTGAATTTCCCGGATGGTATTTCGCACACAGTTTTGTGATGTCTCCTGCACAGGCCTCGTTCAAAACAGGATCGAATTTGATGTTTTCTCTCTGTTGATACAATTGGGCTCTCAATTGCTGTCGACAATCCCTCGGTATTCTGTGTGACGCATCTTCAACTATATCCTTTTGCACTATGTTGCTCAGGCACTGAATAACTTCTGCCTTGGTTTTAGAGCTGAAAACTCAAAGTTTGATGAATGAGGATCAACGGAGACTCCCAAAGATTGTATGAATTTGACTCACCCTGGACACCAGCGCATAACGTGCGGTCGGCAAGCCTCTTTGAATTTGTACGTGAAGTGATAATTTTTTAAAGATATTAACTGGAAGTGTTCGACGACTGCTCGGCATTTATAATCCTTCCTGCTGTCCGGATCATTCTTGTGCTCTATCAGGCACTCCATCAAATCACCCTCGTCCTTTCCAGCTTTCAGTTCTGCCTGTTTACAAGTTCACCCGTCAACCTTTTTCCGATAGCGAGAAGAGGACTAAGCTATGACACAATACCTCGCAGTATTTTTCCATCACACTTTCGCACGCTGATGTTATCGCGGGATTCAATTCAACGTGTTCGGCTTGATCCTCGGTCAGGTTCCCAACCGCCAACTTACACTTCGGTTCTAAACTGCAAGAGATTCAAGAGAGTGAAAAAATCCGAGCAACACTTGTATGAAGTGAATATCCCACCCTTCCAAGTTCTCTTGTAAGCAGGATATTTCCTCTCCTTTCCTCGTTTTGTCGAAACAATTTAACGCAAGGTCGTTTAGACAAGCTTCTTCGATTTCTGGCTGTAAATCGACATTCACAGCGCGTTGTCGCATGACTCTTCTGATTTCGTCCAAGCAGCCAGGTTTCAACTGAAATTGGAAACGCCATGTGAGCAGAAACTGCGGTTTTATCACAATGAATCGAGCAGTTCTACTACTCACGGTCATATTCGGCTGAGGATGGTACGCGTATCTGTACAAACAGGGGAGAACCAAAGGACCTATTTCAGGATCCATCTGTGTCCCATCGCCGGCCCAAACCCTCTTAGCGTGACAGAGGCGAGTCGCGTCTGCGCTACAAGCCCTGTACAATTGCGGATCAAGTTTGTAATCTCTGGCGACAAAGTACTGTATCTGGACCAGAGCTGTCTCGCACGCATCCGTCATTTTGTCTGTGCCAAGCTTCTCCATCAGACATGATATCACCCTGGCGTCACCTGCGCGCACCTGAATCGTGTGGCACAGGATCCAATTTTAGCATTACGGAGTTTGAATGAAACGCAAGGATGATTGGATACTCACGTTTCTACAAGCTCTGTCGACGACCGGCTGACAAGCGTCGTGCAAGACTGGATCGAGTCGCCAATCCTCGCCAGCATCGGCTTCTTCCACGAGTCCTTCGAGCTGTAAGGAGGATCGAATGGTGATTATTGATTATGCAATATACAATAACTGAGGGGAAAATAACTCTAGATTTCAACGACACATCAATTCTTAGGGTCAGAATAATTCATTTACATTAAGGGAATTCTTTTAATTCAGATGAATTCTTTTTAATTCAATTTAATTCAACTCAATTTCAATTTCGTTCGACTTAATTTGAGTCAATTCAACTAAACTTTAATATAACTTCAATTCAACTTCAATTTTAATTTCGTTCGACTTAATTTGAATCAATTCAACCCTATTCAACTTCAATTCAACTAAACTTTAATATAACTTCAATTCAACTTCAATTCATTTCAACTTCAATTTTAATATAATTTCAATTCAACTTCAATTCAGTTTTAATTTCGTTCGACTTAATTTGGATCAATTCAACCTTCAATTAAACTTTACCCTAACTTTAATTAAATTTCAATTCAACTCCAACTTCAATTCGATTCGATTCACTTTGATTCAACCTAGGTAATTCGATTTAATTCTATTGATTTGATTCTATCTATTTTCACTAATCCAGGTGAATTGCGAAATAATTCATGGACTATTGACACGTCAATTCAACGAGTTATTATCCCCTCGGCAATAACTACATGGAAGAATGTGGAATATATATATACTAACGGCTCTCTGGCACTCGACTGCGACTCGTAATTTTTTTTTCCTGGCCCTCGTATGCTCCATCAGACAGTGTATCGTCTTTCCGCCAACTTCAAGTCTGTTGCAGAAGTTCGTTATGTCTTTGCTGCAACCGCTAACAATTTCCGGAGACAGTCTGTAATCTTCCATCAGGATTTTTCTGTGGTCGAACATCTCGACTTGACAATCGGTCGCGATGACGCTCATGTTTTTGACTACAGACTCCAAGCAGAGCAGGATCTGAGCCAAGCGTATGTCCTTGTCTTCCGATACGGACCTGCGGCAGTGGTAAGTCTTGATATCCTCTTTGCAGGCTTTCACCAAACCTTTGCTCACTCTGTAGTCCGAAGCTATCAATTTTTCTCGCCTCGACAACTGGTCTTGACATTGCTTCGTCATAGTAGTGTCGGTTTTGTGCTGCATCAGGCACTTGTACACCTGACCACTTCCCGGTCTAATTTCAGGGCAGAATTTTATGTGATCCTGAGTACATGCCATGTACAACTGACGATCCAGCTTTATGTTATCGGCCTGGATTTCGGATACGTGTAAGATCCGCTTTTTACACTGTATTTCGAGACTGTCTATGTGCTGCTGGAGACAGGCGAGCGTTTGACCCTGCGAAATGTCTTTGTAGGGCTGTATTCGGCCACATTCGAACTTCCGTATGTCAGCCTGACAGTCGGTGTCAAAGTGTGTGACGACTCTGAAGTCGCTGAAAGCGACCCATTCCAGCCGCTCGATGTATTCGAGGCACGGCTGGTCGCGGATCTCTTCGCGTTTATCGATTATGCAGGCCAAGTATGTCCCGCTGCTACTTCCTGGGGTGATTTTACACCCAAGGCGGTCGAGTACCGACCCGCAGACATTCGACGTTAGGGCTTTGATGTTTTGGTCGCTTGTCAACTGAACGATGTGATTCCAGATAGCGTGCTGGCAATGTTCGTTTATGCCGGCTACTTCGTTTGCCTGGAATAGTAGAGATTAGAAATTGTTGGATAGGAATTGGGAAGTTTACTCGTACCTTGAAAGTCTGGACGCATTCGAGTACGACCAAGTCGTCGTCGGGTTTGGCTGTGATGCCGCAGAGGCGGCGTATCTGGTCGGTGCACGCCGGTTCGTCGATTAATTTCACGATCGGTGTATCAGGAATATTTCCTGAAGACGGCCCGCCCCTTTTGACTCTGGTTTTAACTTGTGAATCGCCGGGTTTTTGACCGTTTGTGAAATGCCATTTGATTTGCGGCACCGGCTGGACTTCGACGGGTGACACATTGTCGGTGTAAGAGCCGACCGCAGACGTCGCGGTTGAGGTTAGAACGTTAGTGAGAAAGAGGAAGAAGAGTTTGTTCGCTGTTGCGCTTCCCATTGCGGCTAGGTTC
Source organism: Euura saliciscinereae (assembly GCA_018420115.1). NCBI lineage: Eukaryota > Metazoa > Arthropoda > Insecta > Hymenoptera > Tenthredinidae > Euura > Euura saliciscinereae. The sequence goes on along the minus strand of JAFFZH010015816.1, from coordinate 987 downwards.
GGTTAATTTTTTTATTCTGTGTATTCAGTGACATTTGACACTTGACTTGTTGCCTCGAAAATTTAAAGGCTACGTGTGACGTGCCGCGTTACACCTTATCGCCAGGTTCGAAACACGGATTAACCAGTAAATGTCGTGATTATCCCTGGACATGAGACGGTATGAACTATGAAACTGTCAAAACATTGTAGGTAAAGCCACATTTCTGTTTACCTATGGGGGGTAGAGAGACGCTCGAAAGTGAATGTGAGGACCGGTGTGCCACAATCTGCCTCCAGGGGCGCTAGTGGGGTAGCAGTTGTAACATCCAAACGGACCACATAACCAGTTCCCATGCAAAGTCACTATGTCACCATAAAATATAGACATCCATGATGAGAAACTTGAAATCTAGTAACTTGTCCAGCCTTCTAAAAGCTAACTAAAAGTCCCTATAAAAGGAACTTATATTGAACCAGCTCTATATAGAGACTCGCCTTCCAACCTCTGTCGATAAAGAAAGCACACGATTATAACAATCACCTTATTTTATAATATTGTTACATTGCGATGATGGTAGCGGAATATATACCGTGACAATTCGTGGAAGGCGAACGCTTCGGGGGTGCCACCTGAAACTCGCTCGGCAAAACTCCCTAGCCCTAAGTTGGTATCCTTAGCGTTCAGTGTTCGACGTGGTTCGACCATACCCTGTTCAAGCTAACTTGATTCGGTTCGAACTCGAGAATAGTGCGCGTAAAATTTGAAGGTTAAACGCATTTTGTTAAACGGAGCGAAACGGAAGAACAAGAACAACGAATTCTGCTCGTGCAGGAATTATTCTGCGAATATTAGCCAACAATTCAATTTTGATAGCACTGTCGAGTCAGCCCCAAGGTGTATCGTCAAGGCTCTTCGAAGAACTCGACTCTGGAAGCCTGCTTCGCTGTGTATCGCTATGTATACCGTGACAATTCGTGGAAGGCGAACGCTTCGGGGGTGCCACCT